>MU755277.1:19933-41465 GCA_026770625.1 Nicotiana glauca
ATTAACCCCCCCCCCCCCAACAACCTAATCAACCAATTAGTCGATAACCCTAGTATGCATGCGGACGTCTACTCGGCCAACCAAACGAACTCATTGAGGTAGTTGTCTCAAACTCTGATACACGTGCCTAACCATATGCATGCTATCAACTCTATTAAGCCAAACACGTTAAACCTTTCAGATACCATGCAAATTGAAGAAATCATTACCACTATATCTGTTCCTAACTCCTTATATCAACCTCGCCATTCTCTCAAATATGCCGAGACTTACCTTAGCCATCAAAGAAGGATGTACAAGTTGATTCAAATCCTAAGGAACCATCGTACTGCAGCTATGGAAAATCTTCTACCTTTCCCTCCTCAACTTCCAAACATGCCGGTGATCTATGCTCAACCCCCATTCCTAAGGATCACCACCCAACATCCTAGATAGAATTAGGGCTAATGGGTTGGGGAGTATCACTTCAACTCAACATCAATGGGCAGGAGAATTTCATTATAATTCAGAATCCTCAATTCCTAGCTCAACTAGTCTCCGAGGGCCTTCACCTAGCAATGATAAACTACATGAACCACATCTGGATGAACAATATAATGCAACTACTGGCACCAGGCATGAACAACAACCTGGTCTATGCCATGAGAGCCTAGTGGAATTTGCCACCCAAATATAACCAAAACTCTTACCTGCCCCAGAATATGGGGTTGGACCTTCTTTTCTTCCCACCCCAAGAGATCACTGCTCTCAACCCTATCCTAACGAATAAGGATCCACTGTTAAACAACATGCAACCTCAAGTCACAATAAACTTAGGTGCTATGAACCAGGAAGTCCCACCTCCTCAGATGAATCAAAATCTAGGAAATCCGGTAGGGGAGGGAATAGAAGAGGAGGTCAACTTAGTGGGGTAATTCTTGGTAGAATCCACAAACTTAGACGAAGTAAAGGTCTATCTCTTCGAGAAAATGCGGGAGAAGAGGCTTATATTAGCCTGTCCAGTTTCACTATTCAAGTTCATAATAGACATGCGTCCACCACAAGACCCAACAATGGGGAAGATTGCCATGATACTAATACATCCTTCAGGAGGAATCTAACCATCCCCCAAGGGAGTCAAATGAATGGTCAACTACAACCCCTACCTCAAGCCATGAATCGTGCTAAAAATTTTATAATTTGGAACATCGGGGGGGTTACAATGATGAATTCAAAGGAAATTTCCATGATTTAATATCTAATCACCACCCATACATGGTGTCTTTACTTGAGACTAGGATGACAAATCATGGCAGTATTATGCATGAGTTTGGCTTCTTCGACATGATTGAGGTTCCTGTCGAAGGTTAATTGTCACACCTCCTTTTTTTCTACCCCTGCAAGGGTATAAGGGAGTTTTTTCAATTTAACCGACAATCGAAACGGGTTTATTGATTAAAAATTCAGAGTCGCCACTTGAGATATTTATAATGTCCCAAGTCACCAGTTCAAATCCCAAATCGAGGAAAGATTGACTCTATTTTACAGTCCGCGAACACAGAAATTGGGGTAAGGAATTTCGTTAACCCAGGAGAAAGTGTTAGGCATTCACGGGTTGCATGGTTTTAGCACGGTCGCTCAACTGTTATAATGGCCTATTATCTGATTTTAAAATATTTTTAAACTTATGCAATTTAACTTTAAATCGCTTTTAATTATCTTAAGGAAGATTTCAACATCATCTAAAATACGTCTTTGGACCACGCTACATGAAATGCACCCACAATATGAGACACATTTTATTTTAAGTTTTTAAGATTTGAATTTGTGTCACATGAAATGCACACTCGAGTTTAGGAAGGTAATTTTTTTAAAATAGCGCACCAAAAGCAACTACGCACTTTCAACTTTGCGATGGCCATGAAAATTCGCTAATGGCACACCTCGATTTCTTAAAAAAAGAGTTAAAATTAATTATCTAAGGGCCATGGATTATCAAGTTTGTTTATGGCACACCTCGAGTCTAAATAAAGAGCCTAATTTAAAAAGCTAAAGGGATTTTCAAATTTATCTAAAGAAAATGGCTAAGTTCAATTGGAAACCAGCGAATTGCAATAGCAAAACTACTCAACTCATTTCGAATATAACTTGGGCCAGTAGAAATCCTCAATGGAGATAACCATATCGAAAGGAAAAATGACCATATATAATAAAGCAAATAACGGTCCAATCCACAAAGACCTTCAGGCTTGGGCTCAAATGAGCCCAAATTGATGAAACAACAAGCACCTCACGGGGTGTTTAATTGAATCCAAATTCGACTGTTATTCAGTTGGGCCAGCGTTTGGCCAATAGTTCATACCCAAATCAAATAATGCAAATCAACGAACGTTAACATGGAACATGAGATCGAATTGACAAATTTAAACTATGATTTTAAACATTCAACACAAATTAACTAAGCTAAATTTCTAATTTTATATTTATGCATCTTTGGGTCAAAATTGCTACAAGAGCAATCCAACAGCCAAACTAATGAACTACTGGGCTTAAGAAACAAGCCCAAATAGCAATGGCAGGCCATCTCCCTTGAAAATAACCTCAGAATTCAAGGCTCAAAGAGCCCAAACCCTGTAAAGAATAAGGTTGAGGATTCCAGACTCAACATTGAGTCCATGTTAAAGCAAAGCGACCCTTTACACTCAAACAAAGACTGATAAATCTCATCACTACCTAATAACTAGCACACAAGGAAACTTTGAATACTACTGAAAACACATGCTTGATTCAGACTAACAAACATACATGCTTGGATTCGAACTTAAGCAAAATTTCAAACACAACATGGAACTTCAAACCAACTAACTCTTTCTCAATACCAAATAGTGACAAAATCTATAGAAATAATCAGCACCCAAACTCTTTAAAGAGAACACATTCATTTATATAGCATACTAAAGCCATGGGACAACTAAGATAACATGTATGATTCAGGAATTATTACATAGCACTAAAGAGATAAAATAGATCAAGTGGAACGGAATTCAATTGTGACTCATATTCGGCCAAGTTCCAACTCGAAATACATCATTTGTTGACAATGATTCGAAAAAATACCTGAATGTAAGAGGGAAGCAAAAAGAAATGAGGATTCAATAAGCAACAAGCAACAGAACAGAGCCCCAAGTTCAGTAGTAGAACAGTAAAAATAGCTTGAAACGGTTGATGAAACAGTGGATGAACAGCAGATCACAAATCAGCTTCAAACCAAAACTTAAACCATTTCTCAAACCAAAACTTAAACAAGCAGAATTTTTGGTAGTTTCAACAATGGAATGCAGGATTTCAGAAGTTTTTTCAAAAAGCTCATCCGTCTTCAATTTTCAGTATTTTTAAGTCTCTAAGATCTCCCTTGAATAATGATTCCTTTATAGGTAAGGTATTAGGGCAGCCTGAGGGGATTCAGTTTTGCATTCCTACCCTTTTGATATTTTCCTTTTTGCTGTCATACCCTTGGCTTAAAAATAGTATTTTAATTTATCCCCATTCCCGAGCTTCCTAGAAGCTTCCTAATACAGTTACAAAAGATTCCCCTATCCAATTTCCCTAAATTACCCCTTAAACAACTATCATTTACCCTCTGAAACCAGAACAGATATGGGTCAAAGTTGACCAAAGGTTGAATTAACCCAAGAACCAGCCCAAACCATGAGCTTGTACGAATAGCCCAAATTGATTTTTCAAATTCTGAACTTAGTAGGAATATTTCAAACAGACCAGCCCTTGAATTTCAGCAGAAAAGGATTTAACTTAAAGAAACTCGGAAACAATTTTTTAATAATTAAATCGACTAATTAATCAGATTATACCAGGATATATATACGCTAACCTATTTTATTGAACTTAAAAATGAACTTAAACTAAAGAGGAAGAAGGCTCAAAACCATAAACTTAAACATTAAAAAGAACGAGAAGAGAAGAAACAGAAGGAGACAGGTTCAAGAATGAAACAGACGATGGAGACGAAGGAGCAAGAACAAAGAAATTACCTCGACGACCATACAGAAAAGGCTTGATAAACCTCAAGCGACTCTGATTTGACTCGAAACTATTATTAATCGTATGTTCTCTTTGAGAACAAACGAGCAATACTCGTTTCAAGCCTAATCGTTCATAAGAACTTGAGGACTTGAGAGATTTTCTTCTCCTTCGATTTCAAATTTGAAACAAGTCCGATTTGGCAAGGATTTGGGGAAAATGGTGGTGGATTGGGGCTGGGTGAAGGGTGATGGTTGCATGGCTGGATTTTGGTGGTATTTGAGCTCTACCGCCGGCCGGAAATGGTGAGGAAATTCAGAGCGACAGATTAGGGTTCCTGAGGTAGGGAAAGATGAAGTGAAGGGGCTTGGGAAGTGACCATCTCTGAGGAGTTTCGAACATTTTTAAACAATATTAGAGAAATGTTTTAGGCCGTTAGATGAAACAAGTTGAAGGTCCAAGATTTGATTACTTAGAGAACTCAAAATAGCATAGTATTGGCTTATACTACGTCGTTTGGATGGTCTGAAGGACCAGCTAATTTGGACTGGGTGGGGATCAATTATGGGCCAGGATTGGGAAGGATTTGAATGGGTCTTTAATTAAAGTGACCCAATTCCACAAGACAAGCATTTTTCCAATTCTTTCTTTTGTCTTTCCAATTTCTTTTCAATTTCAAGTCTTTTTTTTTTCAAATTAAAAGTAGAACCTAGATTAATTCTAAACCCAAATTATCCTGCTAAATTAGTTTAATTGCTAAAAAAGATATTTACAACAACTAATTAATTACCAGATTAAGAAAAATACAAAATTCAAAGCTAAATGCAAACATGAGTTATTTTTGTGATTTTCTATTTTTGAAACACAAATAAATTACTAATTAATTTAAAAATGCAAAATTAAATTCCATATGAAAAATGCAATGTATTTTTGTATTTTTCATGAATTAAATAAAATAAGCGTGCACAGAAAATTCAAACAGTCAACAAAAAATGCTACGAAAATCTATAAAATTGCAAATAATGGAAAATTTTATTTTCTTGAATCTATGGGAGTAATTCACATAGGGAAAAAATTATGTGCTCACAACTGCCTCTCTTTGCTCAGAAACACGGAGAGTTTTTGTGCAAAGATAAATTGAGCGGATACAAGCGATTTTTGCCCGCTTTAATACTCTAGGGGAAGCATATTTGAAAGATTTGACCGCACCCTACTTCCGAGGTTGCCTACATATCATTGGCTATAAAAGAATCAGGTCAGTATAGTTCGGAAAGTTTCGGTAGATGGGACTACCATAGAGCTGTGATTTCACTGTTGCTACTGCTGCTACTGCTTACTGAACTCCTTATTACACCCTGACAAAATAAAAGAAGGTAGACTAAACTATGATCTATGCATTACAAGAATTCTATCTATATCTTCAAACTTGATCTTGTAGTTCCTGTTGCCCTGTTGACTTGTATTCTCCAAGTGAAATTCCTTTGCTTTTGACTTGAATTGTAATCTGAGACACATTCCCTTTTCTTCAGGTGGGTGCCTGATTGCTGAACTTGAGCCGACTTCCATCGAACATTGATGTTTTCCCTTCGTTCTTCAGGTGGGCTCCTGATTACCCACATTTGCACTGCTTTGTTCTTCTGGTAGGCTCCTGATTACCAACACTTGCACAGCTTTGTTCTTTAGGTGGGCTCCTAATTACTAATACTTGCACTGCTTTGTTCTTCAGGTGGGCTCCTGATTACCGACACTTGAATTGCTTTATTCTTCCGGTGGGCTCCTGATTAGCTACACTTGAATTGCTTTATTTTCCAGGTGGGCTCCTGATTACCGACACTTGAATTGCTTTGTTCTCCAGGTGGGCTCCTGATTACCAACACTTGAATTGCTTTGTTCTCCAAGTGGGCTCTTGATTACCGACACTTGAATTGCTTTGTTCTTCAGTTGGGCTCCTGATTACCGACACTTGAATTACTTTGTTCTCCAGGTGGGCTCCTGATTATCAACACTTAAATTGCTTTGTTCTTCAGGTGGGCTCCTGATTACCGACACTTGAATTGCTTTGTTCTCTAAGTGGGCTCCTGATTACCGACCCTTGAATTGCTTTGTTCTTTAGGTGGGCACTTGATTACGGACGCTTGAATTGCTTTGCTCTTTAGGTGGGCTCCTGATTACCGACAATTGAATTGTTTTGTTCTTCAGGTGGGCTCAAAATTACTAACACTTGAATTGTTTTGTTCTTCAGGTGGGCTCCTAATTATCGACACTTGAATTGCTTTGTTCTCCAGGTGGCCTCCTGATTACCGACACTTGAATTGCTTTGTTCTTCAGGTGGGCTCCAGATTGACGACACTTGAATTGCTTTCTTCTCTAGGTGGGCTCCTGATTACCAACACTTAAATTACTTTATTCTTCAGGTGGGCTCCTGATTACCAACACTTGAATTGCTTTGTTCTTAAGGTGGGCTCCTGATTACCGACACTTGAATTGCTTTGTTTTCCAGGTGGGCTCCTGATTACAGGGACTTGAATTGCTTTGTTCTCCAGGCGGACTCCTGATTACTAACACTTGAATTGCTTTTTTCTCCAGGTGGGCTCCTGATTACCGACACTTGAATTGTTTTGTTCTCCAGGTGGGCTCCTAATTACCAACACTTGAATTACTTTGTTCTCCAGGTGGGCTCCTAATTACCAACACTCTAATTGCTTTGTTCTTCAGGTGGGCTCCTGCTTACTGACACTTTAATTGCTTTGTTCTCTAGGTGGGCCCCTGATTATTGACACTTGAATTACTTTATTCTTTAGGTGGGCCTCTGATTATCGAGACTTGAATTGCTTTGTTCTCCAGGTGGGCCCCTGATAACCGACACTTGAATTGCTTTGTTCTTTAGGTGGGCCCTTGATTACCGATACTTGAATTGCTTTGTTTTCTAGGTGGGCTCTTGATTATCGACACTTGAATTTCTTTCTTATCCAGGTGGGCTACTGATTACCGACACTTGAATTGCTTTGTTCTCCAAGTGGGCTCCTGATTACCGACACTTTAATTGTTTTGTTCTTCAGTTGGGCTCCTGATTATCGACACTTGAATTGCTTTATTCTCTAAGTTGGCTCTTGATTACCGACACTTGAATTGCTTTGTTCTCCAGGTGGGCTCCTGACTACCGACACTTGAATTGATTTGTTCTTTAGGTGGGCTCGTGACTACCGACACTTGAATTGCTTTGTTCTTTAGGTGGGATCCTGATTACCAACACTTGAAATGCTTTGTTCTTCAAGTGGGCTCCTGATTAACGACACTTGAATTGTTTTGTTCTCCAGGTGGGCTCCTAATTACCGACACTTCCAATGCTTTGTTCTCCAGGTGGGCTCCTGTTTACCGACACTTAAATTGCTTTGTTCTTCAGGTGGGCTCCTGATTACCGACACTTAAATTGCTTTGTTCTCCAGGTAGGCTCCTGATTACCGACACTTGAATTGCTGTGTTCCCCAGGTGAGCTCCTGATTACCAACACTTGAATTTCTTTGTTCTCCAGGTGGGCTCCTGATTACCGACACTTGAATTGATTTGTTCTCTAGATGGGCTCCTGATTACCGACACTTGAATTGCCTGCTTTTGCTTATGGAGGGTTTCTCCGAAACAAACAAAAATTTTTGCCCCTATTTCGAATCAAAGAAAAATCTTGTTAGTTTAAAAATGTGGTGGTTGGTTTGTGGCCTTGACTTTGAGGGTGATTGCTCCTTCACTTCCTATGATAACATTGATTTCCACTCGAAGACCTTGCTTGTTTATTGACTAACCACTTTCTCTGTCACCCTTATCACAGAAAATACCTCTGATCCGTCGAAACCCAATGCCATTCATCTGTTACATTGTGCTCTTGCATTGATATGTACTGAACCTTTGTGTTTCTCATGAATCCCAAAGCATGTTAATTGACATCCCCTCAGTGCGCATGATGTTCTTTCTTGACTTAAAACACTAGCCTTGGCCATGAGGTCTATTGCTCCTTCACTTGACATGATAACTTTGATTTCTGCTTGGAAGACCTCGCATGTCACTCGTTAACCACTTTCTTTGTCAATCTTATCACAAAAAATACCTTTGATTTGTTCACCTAACACCCTCCATTTGTTGCATTGTTCATGAATTTATATATACCAAACATTTGTATTTCTCATGGATCCCAAAGCATGTTGATTGTTACCAACTCAGTACGCTTGTTGTTCTTTCCCGACTTATGACACTTTGATGTGCTAGCTAGATCCCGTTTTGTGCAATTGGAAAGTTGGTTGCAAATTATGAAGTCATTTCGCACTTGTTCTAACCAAACAGACTCAGGAAGAGGAAGTAACCAGGACAAAAGGAACAGAGTAAAGGACAATTGAAAGAGATGATTCCTAACAAGAAAACTACAAAGTAGAAACCTATCAGGTGTGGATACCAACTCTAATTACCATGGCATGCACCTGTGGATTAAGTGGCCTAATATGTCAAACAAGTCTAATGTTCAACTCTTGTTTTACCTCTAAAATGTAAAACTGGGCTTCAACGCTTCCGATTATCCAATCTGATTCACGATCCTTGTTCAACTTGTGGTGCCCAAAGGGTTTTCACCATCAAAACTCTCTTATTTTGTTCTTTTTCTCGACTCACCACCGCCTTATGGTGCCTGTGAAGGTTTTCACCAATAAGACTCTCTTATTTTGTTCTTTTCTTCTTATTTCCTCAGATTATGCAGATGGCAAGGCATCAACCATGGTGAAAATATCATATGCTCATGGCATGGCTAACTCAGCACTATAAAAGATTATCTGGGAGGTATTTTTGGACTATAATGAGGCTTTTGGACAGGGTTAGAAAGAAAGGATATCATAAAGGCTCAAAATAACTAAGACAACGGGATTAATTTGTTTATAACTTTTGGAATCAATTCTAAAAACTTTTTCCCAATTTCTAAAATAAGGAATTTGATTCTCTTTTTCCTTTTCTTTTGATGGAGTTACTAAGAAAGACCGCCCCACTCTCAACTTCGTAGGATTATGAAATTTTTATTAATATTTTATATGACTGAACCCTAAGGCTGCCTACATATCCTGTGGTGACAAGAATCAGGTCAAACATAGTTAACAAAGATACGTTTTTATTGTTGCTATTTTTCTTTTTCTTTTCTTTTTCTCTTTTTTTTTTCTTTTCCTTCTTTTTCTTTCTCCCTTTTTCTTTCCCCTTTTTATCTCTATTTTTTTTCCTTTTGGTATGAACCTTTTCAAATAAACCTATTGGGACATAAAAAATTTCTTTTTTTATGACTCTAACTTGATTCCAAAAGAGGGGAGGTCAAAGAAACCAGTACAGGCTCAAGAGGGTATCAAATGGTATAAGTGTTTGGGTAGCTGAAAGAGGGCCTCCCAATCCCTAAAAATGCAAGGTATAATACATGCACCTTGTAATGAAAATTGAAGATCATGCACAATATTTCTTTTGTGGCTTCGGCATTGATATCACTGATATGCTTTTCACTTTTCATTAGTGCCTTGTGAACTACAGAGCCCTTGTTGGGTGATTCCCTTTTCATAATGAATAGCCTCTGTTAATTTGGAGAAAACTTCCTTGACTTTATCTTATTACTTGAGGTGCACTTGAACTCAAAGTTGCTTGCTTCAAATCATCTGGGATGCACTTTCCTTTAATGAATTCTTTCCATCCTATTTACTTCCCAAACTATCTGCCCCAATTTCACACAGTTTAGGCTTCAAATGATCTCAAAATTATCTGCCCACATTTCACATAGTTTGGGCTTCAAATGTTATCAAATTTATGTACTTATTTCCTTCAAATGTCCTAATCATCTTCAAAATTGCTTCATTGCTTCATGAGTAAACTAACTTTTAAGACCAGGCCATGAATTATGCATGCATGTCATGTCATTAGAACCAGCATGAAAAGAACTATAAAAGGAGAAGAGAACTAAACAAAAAAAATGACTAGAAATAACAAAAAAAAGGAAATTGCATTAGACAGATGGTGAAACGGTTCGAACAACAAAACAAGTAAAATAAACTGGGGTACAACCCTGGAACAAAACTAACACTAAATGAGTTGCTATGACTAAAGGAACTAGGCAAAATAAAAGGTAGAAGGGTTCGAGTCACAAGACAATATCCGTATTACAACCCTGAAATAACCCGGACAACAGAAATAACAACAAAAATAAACCACCAAAACTCCTCCCTGACTAACCAAGAAAAAAATGTCTTTCCAATTACCAAGCTCGGCATCTTAGCCATTGAGTTCCATATCAATATTACCAAGACCATTACCAATTTCAATATCATTAATTTTAGTTAGAAAGTTCCCAAGAGAATTCTCATGCTCCCTGTCACTGTCCTTGATCACAATTATCCCTTATTGAATCATTCTTTCTACTTCCCTTTTCAAAGCACGACAATCTTCGATGCAATGACCTTGGACATTAAAGTGGTACATGCACCGTACAATAGGATCAAAACCTTTTGCATATGGGCCCCGAGTATAGCCGAGAAACGGCTCAATCAGGCCAGAATGTTTTAACTTCTCAAATAAGTTTGTGTAGGATTCTACGATGGGCGTGAAATTATCTTTTTGCCTTTGTCTCCATGCCCCAGTTTTCTAGGATTGTTGGATGTTTGAAAATGCTGTGAAGGCGCACTCGAATGTTGGAATGCTGGTGCTCGCCCTAGGGAGTGACCTAGTGGTTGGACAGATGGCCGTATGTAATTCGGCGGATAGTACTGGGGTAGATTATATAGAATTTGGGGATATTAATAGGGTTGGTATCGAGGCTGAAAGCGTTGAGCAAGAATGCCCACTAGAGCCCGTGGTTGGCGCGGCTCAACAACATCTTTTCTATTTTTGGGAGGACTATCTCGAGCAACTTGTTCGTTCCATCTGAATCCAAATTCCTTAAACTTTGGGTTTCCTTTCCATCTGAGATAGGGAGGAGCGGTCTGCTAGTTGGCTTTGTTGCTATCAAGGAATAGAATTCTGTGGACTCTTTCCCACGTCCCGAAATGGTATGCCAACAAACACCTTTTCTCCTTATCCAACCAAAGTCTTCTGATGGCAATAACCGCCTTTCCCGTTAAAAGTAAAGCGGTGTTCTCTCTACGCAGGTAGAACCCTACTCGTATTACCAAGGTCTTCCGAGTAGGATATGTAATACGTCCATAAGGACGACGTCACACCAGACGAATCTCATTGCTATTACTCAAACAAGCACGAAACATATGCTTGCATATTCGTCCATAGGCCAAATCGGATATGTAATTATTGGAATAATTGTTGGAGACTCAAATGATGGATATGCAAGCATGATAACTTATATGCGGTTTTATATCTCCATGAATCTAGGAACTTTTGCTTGCATTGTATTATTTGGTCTACGTACCGGAACTGATAACATTCAAGATTAACATGTTCCATAGGGCACCTGTTCAATAAATTAGGACAAAGATATTGATCTAGTTGAGAGTAGTGTAGGAGACAGGTAAGATGACCGTCAACGGACAAAAGCTTCTTATTATGATTATTTACTATTATGCTTCAATCAGGCCTATATTCGCATTTGAATGATACCAATCGAGATGTCTTTTTCAGGGACCGGCCTCTTCCCTGAGGCAATCCCTGGGATTCAAAAGAGAGACTATACTATACTGAAAGTTTTGCTTAAAATCTTGAATCATGTCATCCCATGTATGCCATTTACCGACATCTTGACGAGTATGCCATTCCAAAGCTGCCCCAGTTAGGCTCTGGCTAAAGTATGCCATCAATAACTCATGCTTCCCGTCAGTTTTTCTCATTTTACTATAGAATCCTCTCTGTGCCCATCATACAAATTAAACTTTGACATCTTACATCCCACCGGCAATTGAACATCAGGAAATAGACACAAATCTTTGTAGGCCACGCTCACCTGGCATCCCATCCCTTTCATGTTCTTTAAGGACTGTTCTATGCTTTTCAACTTCTCGGACATCTCATCTCGCCCGGACTGTTCTATGCTTTTTAGCTTCCTGGACATCTAATCTTGCCCTTCTTTTCCTGTGATCTTTTCATTTTCAGCATGAGGCTCATCCCGATGGCTTTGCTTGTATGAGTCAGGAACCTTGTGGGAAACTTCTGAGGGGTCATATTGGGCATCATGAGCTTTGAGTAGGTATTCATTGTTGGGATAGTGGATATGACAGGAGGGAAATTTTGGGAAAAGGTAATTGGAGGACGAGTGATGGAGTTACTAGGGTGGTTGAGAAAATTGTGATAAGCGGGTGGATCTGGAGAGTATGGGGGATCATCTGGAACTATGACCAGAGTTTAGGTAAGGTTAGCATCTAAGAAGTTAGGTGGTAGCAGGGGTGGTGCCTTCCTAGTCATCTAGGCCTGATACATGTCCGTCATGTGTTGTCTTAATATCCTTACCTCATCAGCCAAACTAGTGTCATGTTCAACCAGCTGCTTTTGGGTACCGGTATCAACCAACCCAATTTTGTTGTTGTCCCCCATTGCCTTTTGACTTTCTGTTGTAAAGAGGAGTTACTACTTCGAGAACCATAAACCAACCGCCCTTCTGCTATGAAGATATCAAAAGGAACAAAATGGGGTCATCCTGTTAGCGTTAGGGCATTTAACAACAAAAATATCACATTGCGTGTAATGCACCTAACAACAATTAATGGTTCTAGAATGACTTCGAGGGTCATAAGGTCACTTAGCATCATCCCAATTTGTCCATTTGAATCTTTTCTTTTCTTTTCTTTCCTCGCACTTCTTAGCTCGCTCATTTTCCTTCCTTTTTTTCTTTCTGATTATCGGTCTTTTCTTCCCTTTCATTTCTCACATCCCATAATTTCACAATCTTTTTTCTTCTTTTTCTTTTCTTTTTACTTCTTTTTTGTCTTTTTCTTTTCTTTCTTTTTCTTTTAATAAAAATGATTCGATGGAACCTTATGTAGGTTGCCTCCGTATCGTGACGCCGCATGAATCAGATCTTTGCGTAGTTCTGGAAAATCGAGAATAGACTAAACAACTGACGTCCTCTTTTTTATTCTTAATGACTACTTTGACGAGATAAGGGAAATAAACGAAACAAAACTATTCTAAACTCAAGCTTAACGGATTTTTTTTCTTTTTGACACAAATTCTCTATTAAGAAAAAATCCTAGAGAGAAAAATATTTTTGACTTTTTTTTAGGAAGGAAATCATGTTGTTTTCTTTTTCTTCTATGTACAATGTCCTAAAGTTCTAATGAAAATAAAAGGATTTTTATTCATTTTTCATTATTTTCCCAAAGAAGAACCTCAAAAGAAAATCTTTTTGGATTTTTGAAATTAATACCTTAAATAAAATACTTTAAAGAGGTACTAAAGAAAATTCCTTTTTTTTTAATTTTTAGTCCTAATATACTAAAGGAAATATAAGATCAAATATTTTCTATTTAGAGTTCTAGAAATTAATTTCCTAAGGAGAAACACCTAAAAAGAATTTTTTTTTTAAATTCTAGAATTGGTATTCTAAAGAAAACTTCCAAAGGAAATAAAAAATACAAAATCTCTTTTTTGATTTTTGATTTATAACACACTTTTTTTTCAATACTAAAATAGTAAATACAATAACAAAAGGCTCGATATTACTATACAAAATTAGAAGGTAAAAGACAAGAAAAACAAACTCAAAACATAAAAAGAAAAATCTCCTTAAGCAACTCCTGAATGATCCTGATTGGATGGTCTCGGGGTGTCTGTCGCGCTCAAACTCCGGTAATAGATCCATACGTGTATGAGAAAACTTTAAACAAACACTAGAGAAATATGTTTTTTGTCTTTTCTTTTTGAAAAATGATGAAACATGCAAAAAAAAAAATTAATTTTGTTTTTCCTTTTTTTTATTTTTGATTTTCGGAAAATGATAAAAATTGCAAAATCTTTTTGAATTTTTCATGCTTTTTTTTCTTTTTCTTAATAATAATGTAACAAAAAACATAAATGGGCTCTACTTGCTTTATTTTCACACTTCACCCTCTCTTTTTTCCTTTTTTTTTTACTTGTCCTCAACTATTATTGGTCCGCCAAATGATTCTTTTACCCTTGAAGGTTGCAACATGTAGCACATAGGATACATCAAGATGGTCTTTTATTATTAGGGTACACCTGTCCTAGATGGACCCAACCCCTGTGTTGAGTCCCCAAAGTCAAATGCACATGATGCAAACAAGCGCTCTTACTAGGGATCCGGCATGAGGCTGAGTTATTCTAAATTTAAAACCTGGGTGTATTGTTCTAGACCTGGCTTACCCGAGCGGACAACTCGAGCCGAGGGGCAGCGTATCGGTAACCAAAAGATCATCCGGCTTTGCAACTTGTCCGAACCTCGTTCTAAATTGGGATATGACACTAACAGAAAGAAGTCACGCTAGAGTGCACTCCTCGGAAGATAGAAGAGAGGGTCTTCGTACCAATTTATATATACAGTTCAGGTAATATCAAACCGTTAAAATGTAACATTTAGAACAATAGGCCCAAACATATAGATAAAATCAGACAATAAGTAAAGCCAAATATAACAATTATTCTAAGCTCGAATTCTTAAACCCTGAACCAGAGGTTCTAGGTTCTTATCCCCAGCAGAGTTTCCAAAGCTATCACACCTTCTTTTTTCGTACCCCCGCAAGGATATAATGGAGTTTTTCCAAATTAAATGACAATTGAAATGAGATTATTTATTTAAAATTCTAAGTCGCCACTTGGGATATTTATGGTGTCTCAAGTCACCAGTTCAAATCCCAAACCGAGGAAAGATTGACTCTGTTTTACAGTCCGCGAACACAAAAATCGGGGTAAGGAATTTTGTTAACCCGGGAGAAGGTGTTAGCCTTTCCCGGGTTCCGTGATTTTAGCATGATCGCACAACTGTTATAATTGACCTATTATCTGATTTTAATCTATTTTTAAACTTATGCATTTTAATTTTAAATCACTTTTAATTATTTTAAGGAAGATTTCAACGTCATCTAAAATACATCTTTGGATCACGCCACATGAATTACACCCGCAGTCCGAGACACATTTTATTTAATGTTGGTAAGATTTGGATTTGGGTCACATGAAATGTACACCCGAGTTTAGGAAGGTAATTATTTTAAAATAGAGCGCCTAAAGCAACTACGTACTTTCAACTTTGCGAGAGGCATGAAAATTCGCTAATGGCGCACTTAGATTTATGAAAAAGGGGTTAAAATTAATTATCCGAGGGCCATAGATTATCTAGTTTTGTTTATGGCACACCTCGAGTCTAAATAAAGAGCCTAATATAAAAAAGCTAAAGGGATTTTTGAATTTATCTAAAGCAAATGCCTAAGTTCAATTGGAAACCAGTGAATTGCAATTGCAAAACTACTCAACTCATTTCGAACATAACTTGGGCCAGTAGCAATCCTCAATGGAGATAACCATATAGAAAGGAAAAAGGACCATATATGATAAAGCAAACAATGGTCCAATCCACAAAGGCCTTCAGGCTTGCGCTCAAATGATCCCAAATTGATGAAACAACAAGCACCTCATGGGGTGTGTAATTAAATCCAAATTCGACTGTTATTCAGCTGGGCCAGCGTTTGGCCTAGTTTTTGTGATCCAAATGGTTCATACCCAAATCATATAATGCAAATCAACTAATGTTAACATGGAACATGAGATTGAATTGACAAATTTAAACTATGATATTAAACATTTAACACAAATTAACTAACCTAAATTTCTAATTTTATCTTTATGCATCTTTTGGTCAAAACTGCTACAAGAGCAACACAGCAGCCAAACTGATGAACTACTGGGCTTAAGAAACAAGCACAAATAGCAATGGAAGCTATCTCCCTTGCAAATGACCTCAGAATACAAGGCTCAAGGAGCCCAAACCCTGGAAAGAACAAGGTTGAGGATTCCAGACTCAACATTGAGTCCATGCTAAAGAAAAATAACCCTTTACACTCAAACAAAGACTGATAAATCTCATCACTGCCCAATAACTAGTACACCAGGAAACTTTGAATACTACTGAGAACGCATGCTAGACTTGAGACTAACAAACATTCATGCTTGGATTCAAACTTGAGCTAAATTTCAAACACAACATGGAACTTCAAACTAACTAACTCTTTCTCAATACCAAATAGTAACAAAATCTAGAGAAATAATCAACACCCAAACTCTTTAAAGAGCACACATTCATTTATATAGCGTACTAAAGCCATGGGACAACTAAGATAACATATATGATTCAGGAATTATTATATAACACTAAAGAGATAAAATAGAGCAAGTGGAATGGAATTCAATTTCTACTCATATTCAGCCAGGTTCCAACTCGATGTATGTCATTTGTTAACAATAATTTGGAAAAATACCTGAATGTAAGAAGGAAGCAAAAAGAAGTGAGGATTCAATAATTAGCAAGCAGCAGAATAGATCCCCAAGTTTAGCAGTAGAATAGTAAAAATAGCTTAAAACGATTGATGAAATAGTGGATGAACAGCAGATCACAAATCAGCTTCAAACCAAAACTTAAACCATTTCTCAAACCAAATCTTAAACAAGCAAAATTTTTGGTAGTCTCAACAATGGAATGCATGATTTTAGAAGTTTTTTCAAAAAGCTCAGCCGTCTTCAATTTTCAGTATTTTTAAGTCTCTAAGAGCTCCCTTGAATATCAAGTAATGATGCCTTTATAGGCAAGGTATTAGGGCAGCCTAAGGGGATTCAATTAGCATTCCTACCCTTTTGATATTTTCCTTTTTGCTGTCATAACCATGGCTTAAAAATAGTATTTCAATTTAGCCCCACTTCCTAGCTTCCTAGAAGCTTCCTAATGCATGTACAAAATATTTCCCTACCCAATTTCCCTAAATTACCCCTTAATAGTTATCATTTACCCTCTGAAACCAGAACAGATATGGGTCAAAGTTGACCCAATGTTGAATTAACCCAAGACCCAGCCCAAACCACGAGCATGTACGAATTGCCCAAATTGATTTTTCAAATTCTGAACTTAGTAGGACACTTTCAAACTGACCAACCCTTGAATTTCAGCAGAAAAAGATTTCACTTAGAGAAGCTCAGAAACAATTTTTTTAGTAATGAAATCTACTAATTAATCAGATTATATCAGGATATTGATACGCTAACCTATTTTATTGAACTTAAAAATGAACTTAAATTAAAGAGAAAGAAGACTCAGAACCATAAGCTTAAACATTAAAAAGAACGAGAAGAGAAGAAACAGAAGGAGGCAGGTTCAAGAATGAAACAGACGATGGAGACGAAGGAGCAAGAACAAAGAAATTACCTCGATGGCCATACAAACAAGGCTTGATAAACCTCAAGTGACTCTGTTTTGACTCGAAACTGGTATTAACCGTATGTTCTCTTTGAGAACAAACGAGCAATACTCGTTTCAAGCCTAATCATTCATAAGAACTTGAGGACTTGAGATATTTTCTTCTCTTTCGATTTCAGATTTGAAACAGGTTCGATTTGGCGAGAATTTGGAAAAAAAATGGTGGTGGATTTAATACAAATTCATAAGACAATAAGTACACAATAATTATGATTCACTAAGGAAAACAAATGATGACAAGTAGTAATAAATTATGGGCTTTAAGGAGCAATTAGGTAATTTAGTATTTAATATGTCGAATGTCAAGTAGCAATTAAGTCACATAAACATGTAGCAATTATGGCATAAATTCAGGACATAACGTTATGCAAGGATACCTTTATTCAACAATGACAAGTAACACAATAAAGGAAAATATCAACATAAAGAATCACAGTAATAGTGAAATAGGACAATTAATGCACTTGAACTGATAACAATAAGAAATCATAACAAACAGCAATAAGTGCACGACATCACCTTTCGTGTTTTTATTCTCATCCTCACCAAGAAATGATATAATAAAATATGCACAGCATCACCCATCGTGCTTTTACTCTATTTCCTCACATATAATCAATAGAATCGGCACGGAATGGTACATCGTGCGGTACGGCATCACCCTTCGTGCTTTACACTCTTTCCTCATAATAAACAAATAATGCACGGTATCAGCCTTCATGCTTTAACACTCTTCCTCACCCAAGAAATAATTACAAAGCAATTAGGGCAAGGGAATCAATGACATCACCATAAAGTCAGGTAAGAACAGGAAATCAGTAAAATAAACGTAAAGAACAACGCAAATCAATTATCAACAATAATAAAGAAAATCAAGGACAAGTGCACGGAATCACCCTTCATGCTTTTACTCTCGTCCTTACCATAAGAATCAATATAATAGGCACGGAATGGTACATCGTGCGGCACAGCATCACCCTTCGTGCTTTACTCTCTTTCCTCACAATAAGCAAACAATGCATGGCATCACCCTTCGTGCTTTACACTTTTTTCTCACAATAAATAAACAATGCAAGACATCACCCTTTGTGCTTTAACACTCTTCCTCACCCAAACAACAATCACAAACAAGGGTCAAGGGAATAAATACAATAATAATGAGAATCCCGACAAGGGAACATAATTAAAGCAATTAAATCCCGGCAAGGGTACAACATTAATAATCTCAACATCCCAGCAAGGAAAAATAATCAATAAGCAATAATATCCCGGCAAGGGAACAATTCAAATACTCTTTATTTTTCTTTCACTTTTATTTCATATCTCACTTTACCACTTGAGCCAATGCCCCCAAAGGGCCCAAAGGGGTTCAATCATTTCATATACTTTTACATTTGTAACATAACTTTAGCCAATGCTCCTCGATGCTTATAGGTCACAATTTCCTTTCACAAGTTTTCGCAACAAATAGGAATCATCACCAAGGCAAGAGAAATGCAACGAAATCAAGATATTCACAATTTAAAGACTCACGGTCATGCTAGACACCAATGTATAGATACTCATCACCATGCCTATATGTCATACTCAACAAGAATTAATTAGCAAATAAAACTCAACTCCTAGTCCCTCAAGCTAGGGTTAGACCAAACACTTACCTCAATGACTTGAATATAACTCAAGCCTCAATTATAACTTTACCCCATGATTCCACCTCCAATTAGCTCGTATCTAATCACAAATTACTTAATTACATTAATAAACACTAAATAAATCAACCCCAATGCATGAAAATGAGTTTTCCAAAGTTTTACCCAAAAAGTCAAAAATTGCCACCGGGCCCGTGTGATCAAAACCCGAGATTCGAACCAAAACCGATTACCCATTCCCCCACGAACTCAAATATATAATTTGTTTTTGAAATCGGACCTCAAATTGAGGTCCAAATCCCTAATTTTTTGAAAAACCTAGATTCTACCCAAAATACCCAATTTCCCTCATAAAAATCTTTGATTTTTGGTTGAAATCATGTTAAAAGATGTTAATGATTGAAAGAAATGAGTAAAATATAACTTACAATTGATTTGGAAGAATACTTGTTCTTGAAAAATCGCCTAAGTGTGTTTGGGTTTGAGAAAATATGAAAAATGAGTCGTTTAATTGCAAAATTGCAGGTCTCTGATATGGGAAATGTGAGCAGGGGTTCGCAATTGAGAACCCCGACCCTCAGATGTGGGAATTGCAAAGCCATGTCCGTAATCACGAACACTGAACAAAATGGGGGACTTCGCATTTGCGACCAAAAATGTCGCATTTGCAACCAAAAATGTCGCATTTGCGACAGCCCCAGATCCACATTTGTGACATAAACTTCACATTTGCGAATGAAGCTACCCAGGTCACCTTTCGCTTTTGCGATAGCAGGCTCGCAATTGCGGGACAGGCTTCCCAACAATGATGAACGTATGAAAGAAATGCCCCGAACTAAGTTATGAAAATTATGTGAAAGATTCTATGAATTGCATGTTTGATTCACTCATGTGATTTACTTGTCATTGCTCAGTATTATAGCTCATTTTGAGCATTTTTCTGGACATTTATAGAGTGAGAGCGAGGGGTCTAAGTGAGAGAAAGTTCTCCCCATCAAATTACTCCTTAGAATCTTGCTAAATTCTTGAAGCTAATCAAGTGAAGGCTCCTAAATCTTCATCCCAAGAGGTAACGCTCCATCACCTCAGCTCGTATTTGTATACTTAGCTATATGGGGTCATTAGGGAAGAAATTCATGGGTATAAAAAAATGAATCTCATGCATTCATACCACACCATAGAATATTGGAAAGTAGTAAACTACAAAGATGGCAATTTGGGGTATAGAATGATAGAAATTCCTCTCAAAGGGGCCTAAGGTCATAATGCACCTCAAGTGTTCGATATTATGCTTGAACCAAGCTAGAATCTCAACATCGTCTCTAATTTCTGGTTTAATTTGTAATTCTTGCATCATATATCAAAGTGATAAGAATTCTGGAATTTATAAAGAGTAAGGAAAGCTATATTGAGGTATGTATGGCTAAAACCCCCTTTTATTAGAAATTGAGCTCCGTTGGCATTTACGAAGGTGTGGTAAGATTTGAATTGGTTGGTGTACTGATTGTTGTTTCACATTGATTGATTTGCAATTTATATACATACATACATAAAAGATGTGCCCCAAATGTGAGTAATGTACTATTCTTGATATTTAATGAAGTATGAAGTATACAATCATATGTTGAAATGTGTGGGCTATAAGCCAAAGATTCAAAACTGAGAATTTTCATGCTAACTATGTGAACACTTACATGTGATTACAACTTGAATTAATTTCGTATGTGCCTATGATCACAACTTGCAAGGTGAATATTGAAAGGGAATATGATGTGATAAGTATGGCCCAAAGTGCCCATAAATTGAATTGATACATGAAAGATAATTGATTCAAGTGAGATGATTAATGAGAAAGAAACCATAATATAACATCGAAATCAACCATGTCTAGAAGCAATAGAACAACACGGGTTTCAAGACCCTCAAATACTACTACACAGGAACGATGAACTCTGTCGACCACTATAGAATCGCCCACTGGCGTAGATACATATACAGGAATACCTAAGGTATCACTAGGAATAGCCATTTAGGGAGCAAAATAAGACGACACATATGAATACGTAGACCCAGGGTCAAATAACACTGAAGCATCCCTATCATAAACCAGAATAGTACCTGTAATCACATCATCTGATAACTCGGCCTCTGGCCTGGCTGGCAAAGCATAACAACGGGGCTGGGCCCCTCCTCCCTGAATAGCATCTCTAGGACGATCAACTACTGGCTGACCTCTGCCTCTGCCGGTTCGAGCTCCACCTCTACGGTCCCTACCTCCACCTCTATGATCCCTGCCCCCGCCTCTAGCTGGCTGGGCGGCCTGGGGATCACCTGCTGCCTGAATCATGGGGCGAGGACCCTGCTGCTGAGAGCTGTCAGATGCTCGAGGGCAATACCTGACAATATGTCTCGTGTCGCCACATGTGTAACAAGCCCTCGGCTG
>MU755279.1:3692-20743 GCA_026770625.1 Nicotiana glauca
ACTTTTTTTTACAAGGCATATTGATGTCCTTTTATAGGCAACCAAGGTGAGGGATCAGATTTTGGTTTTTTCCCTTTTAGTCCCTTAATTAATTTCAAATTCTACCCTTTACTTGTTGACTTGAGACTCAAACAAGTATACACACTTTCTGAAATTCTAATTTACCCCCCTCTCTAGAAGGTTCTAGAGGTTTCAAATGTAATCTGCACATTCCTAAGTTTTTTCAATTATCTTAACTACCCTTAAACTTGTGTGAAACTACTAAATGAATCTAACCTTGACCAATCTTTCAACTATGATTATCTATCCCTTAAACCTAGTCAAATGATATCTTCAAAGTAACCACACGCCAAAGAATGATTCAAGTATAACAGAATTAATTAATTATCAAACTAATTTTACCAGTAATGAACTTATTCTAATAAACCCTACTGATAATTAAACTAATACGACTAGGCAAATGGTAATCCAATCAGACATGGAATCAATGAAAATCCGCAAAACTCAGAATGATAAGAGAAAACAAAACATGCAAATTAAACTGAAACTAACCTATATGAAGATAAGAAATAAAAAATTAAACTAATTGAAAACTCACTAACGGCTTGAGGGTTGCCACCGCTTGGTTCAGAATTCGAGCAGTCCCATTGTCTTTTGCCCACCAATGATGATGAAAATATCACGAGAAGGATGAGGAAGGTCCCAGGACACTGGTTCGGCAAATTTTTATGAAACAGGGGTTCGCCGGAAAGTTTCAAACACAAATTCGAACCGTTCTAGGCATATTCAAGACAAACGGTTATGGGGGTTGTGTAGAGGAGGCTCAGGCGGTGCAGTGGTGTAAATTTGGGGTCGTTTGGCATAACTTGTATCATGGCCGGAGAACTTCGAACAAAGATTCGAGACTTTCTGAGTAGATTCGAAGGAAACCATTTACATATTCGGAGAGAGGGTGAAAAAAGGAGTTTGGGGTGTTATTTTGGGAGACATTGGAGTGACCGGTGTTCACCGGCGGCGGCTAGGGTTTTGGATATTTGACGAGTTTGGAGAAGATTTGAGGAAAATGGAGCCTGGATTTAGCATTGGGGGGGGGGNGTTTTTGGGAGCCATTGGCCCAGGTAACGCTCGCCGGCAGTAGGGTTCCAGCGAGGCTCAGAGGAGATACGAGGAAGAGAGAGACGGTCTTTTGATTTAATTAATATTTCCGACCGTTTAATAATTAACCAAGGGAGGTTGTGGATCGTTGGATCAAAAGAAATGAAGTGCTGAGATTGAGCTTGCCTAAACGGCGTCGTTTTAATTTGAGGAGGGCAGGCCGGGTTAATAGGGTGTGGGCTTGGTCCGGTTTGGGGAAAAGATTGGGCCAAATTAATTAAATTATTTTGAATTTCATTTTGTATATATTATTTTTTGATTTTATAAAACTAAAGACCTAATATATTTCAAAGTTAAACTAATTAATTCCTAAAATAGTTTAAATCTTATTTAAAAATAAACTCATGAGAAATTCAACAATTATCAATTAAAATGTATAAAATGGACTATTTTTGTTATTTTTCATGTTTTGTTCTAAAACAACTTAATATTAATTAATACTAAACTGTGAAATTAAATCCCTAAATGCAAATGCATATTTTTGTATTTTCCTATGAATTATCATGCACAAATAAAAATGCAGTAATTAACACAAAATTCACAAAAAACAGAAATTGTAAAATAATAAAGAAATCAATTTATTTGGAATTTTGGGAATAATTTGGTTAGGGCAAAAATCACGTGCTCACAACAATCATGACCCACAACTCCTGGATCTACACATAAGGCGCAGGGAGTAATATGAGTATGCCAACTCAGTAAGTAATAAAAGTTAATCAAAACTGAGCAGTAAGAAATTAGATAATTCCACGTTATAGCACTACAGCAAATATGGTATGTTTCTAAAACAATATAGAAATCAATATCTCATAAAAACCTAGTTTCATTAAAAATACTTTGAAAATGTCTTTCTACGGTTTCAACAAAGAATCAATGAAATTTAGAGTGAAAATGATGAAAGTCATAATCAGCCCTTCGGGCAAAACATGTATCATAAATCACCCCTCGAAGAAAATATCAACAGATCCAACCCCTCGGGCAACCTCACAATCACTCGTAATCAGCCCCTCGGGCAACAACATAAATCAAGAACAGCCCCTCGAGCAACAACATAAATCAAGAACAGCCCCTCGGACAACATCATATCGCTCACACTGGGGTACCCGTACTTACTATGGTATATAGACTCCGAAGGGGCTCCAACAGCCTAAGCGTTATCACATGCCATCTCGTTGCATAATAAATTAGGCACTCAGCCTCTCATATATCACAAAACAGTACAACCTGCTGCAGCGCGCAGCCCAATCCCATGATATCCTCATAACATAGGACATCGACTTTATTTAGTTAGAAACCTCTCAAGCCACTAGGGCTAACAGCAAAATAGGGTGATCAGCCCAAAATATCATTTATGCATCAAATCAGAATGAATAAGACTAAGTTATGAAATCAGTAAAATATAGCATGACTGAGTACAATTATTAAATCAAAACAGTGAGGAATTTCAGTAAAGAAAGCCCCAAAAGTCCAAACAGTTGGCGCGAGACCTAAATATTGCATTCAACCCAAAACAAGATAATACTTTCTAGCATAAGGTACTATCATGTAGTTTCAGTCAAATACGCAACATAATAGTTGCTACTGGACAGACCAAGTCACAATCCTCAGTGGTGCACGCCCCTCACACGCGTCATCTAGCGTGTGCGTCACCTGAAAATAGCACAAAAATGTAAAACCCGAGGTTTCATACCATCAGGACAAAATTTACAATCATTACTTACCGCAAACCGGAATAAACTCAAACTCGCAATGCCTTATCCTCTCGACTCGGCCTCCAAATGCTCAAAATCTAACAAAATCAGTATCACATTATTAATACATGCTAAAAGAACAAATTCCAAGTAACTTACCTTATTGAAACCCATCGATTCCTCCTTGAATTCACGGTTTGGAGCTCCAAAATCGCACCAAAATGGTGAAAGAATGGCTGAAAATCATGAAGGGGCCTTTTTATACATTCTACCCAGCACTTTCGCACCTACGGCCCAATTCACACACTTGCGAGCCGTTTCGACGATCAAAATAACCGCATTTGCGGTTTTAACTTAAGTCTCTAGTTTCGCACCTGTCCCTGCGATCATCGCACCTACGGTCTCCACTCTGCAGCCGCGGAAACAACAGAAGCAGCAAAATCTGTAGCAACAATTCAAGAGCAAACCTTCTGTCAACCACCCAAATCTATCAAGAGGCCCATGGGACCTCAACCGAACATGAAAATAAGTCATACATCACTTATTCAAACTTGCTCCAACCTTTGGAACCTCAAAACAACATTAAAACACCAAATCACCCTCGGATTCAAGACTAAGGATTCCAAAACTTCTGAATTCTACAAACAATGTAAAAACCTACCAAACCTTATCCAAATGACCTAAAATTTTGCACACACATCACAAATGACACAAAGAATCTACTTCAATTTCTGGAATTCTAATCCGACCCCGATATCAAGATTTTCACTGCCGACCAGAAAACGCCAAGTTTCCATTTTTGCCAATTCTGGCATAAATCTACCACGGACCTCCAAATTATATTCCGAACATGCTCCCAAGTCTCAAATCCCCTAATGAAGCTATCTCAACCATAAAAAATAACTTCTGAGAGCATTTACCCACAAGACAACTTCCGATTGACTTTACCAACCAAATAACCAATTTAAGAGACTAAGTGTCTCATTCCACCCTAAGACCACTCTGAACATAACACCACCAACACGATATGATGAAATATAGCTGAACAACACACAAGGAAGCGAAAATGGAAGAAACGGAGCGGTAACTCATGAAATGACCCGTCATGTCATTACATCCTCCCCTTCTTTAACAAACGGTCATCCTCGAACACAAGAAACATACCTGAAGCCTCAAACAGGAGTAGATATTTTCTTCGCATCTCCCGCTCGGTCTCCCAGGTAGCCTCCTCCATGGGCCGACCTCTCCACTGCACTTTCACCAAAGCTATCTCCTTTGATCTCAACTTTTAAACCTGCCACTCCTTAATAGCCACTGGCTCCACATCATAAGTCAAATCATTGTCTAACTGAACCGTGTTGAAATCTAAAACATGAGACGGATCGCTAATATACTTCTGAAGCATAGAAACGTTAAATTCCTGATGCACGCTAGAGAAGCTAGGCGGCAAAAGCAAGCTTATAAGCTATCTCCCTAATCCTCCGAAGCACCTTAAAAGGACCAATGAACCGAGGACTCAATTTACCCTTCTTTCCAAATCTCAGAACACCCTTCATGGGTGAAACCTTCAGTAGAACCTTCTCCCCAACCATGTAAGACACATCACAGACCTTCTTGTTAGCATAACTCTTTTGTATCGATTTTGTTGTACGAAGCAGCTCCTGAATCACATTCACTTTGTCCAAAGCATCCTGTACCAGGTCTGTGCCAAAAATCCTAGCCTCTCCCGGCTCAAACCAACCAATTGGAGATCTACACCATCTCCTATATAAATCCTCATATGGAGCCATCTGAACACTCGACTGATAATTGTTGTTATTTACAAACTCCGCTAGCGGTACACATGAAACCCAAAGTCAATGATTCAAGCGCATAACATGTCATCTAATATCTGAAAAGTATGCTCAGACCGTCCGTTTGAGGGTGAAAAGATGTGCTCAACTCAACCTGATTACCCAACTCACACTGCACGACTCTCCAAAACTTCAAAGTGAACTAAGTACCTCTATCTAAAATGATGGAAACCGGAACCCCATGCAGGAGAACGATCTCTCGGATATATATTTCTGCTAACCGCTCTGAAGAATAGGCAGTACATATAGGAATGAAGTGCGCGTACTTGGTCAGCCGATCCATGATAACCCAAATAGCTTCGAACTTCCTCAAAGTCCGTGGGAGTCCCACTACAAAATCCATGGTGATCCGCTCCCACTTCTATTCTAGAATATCTATCTCCTAAAGTAAGCCACTCGGTCTCTGATGCTCACGTTTCACCTGCTGACAATTGAGACACCGAGCTACAAATCCCACAATATCCTTCTTCATTCTTCTCTACCAATAATGTTGTCTC
Organism: Nicotiana glauca; assembly: GCA_026770625.1. Lineage (NCBI taxonomy): Eukaryota > Viridiplantae > Streptophyta > Magnoliopsida > Solanales > Solanaceae > Nicotiana > Nicotiana glauca. The sequence goes on from MU755279.1 coordinate 8,889, forward strand.
AGATCCTGATATATTTTCGCGGCACCCGGATGGATGGAATACCACGAGTTATTGGCCTCCTTCAAAATAAACTCCTAAAGCCCGTCTATATCGGGCTCACATATTTAGCCCTGCATCCTTAATACCCCATCATCACCAATAGTCACATCTCTGGCATCAGCATGCTGAACTCTGTCCTTAAGGACAAGCAAATGAGGATCATCATACTGGCGCTCTCTGATGCGATCAAACAAGGAAGACCGAGAAACCATACAAGCTAAGACCCGACTAGGTTCCGAAATATCCAACCTCATAAACCAATTGTCCAAGGCCTGAACATCAACTACAAAACGTCTCTCCCATATATGAATATATGCCAAACTGCCCATACTCACCGCCTTCCTACTTAAAGCATTGGCCTCTATATTAGACTTCCCCAGATGGTACAAGATAATGATATCATAGTCCATTAGCAACTCCAACCATCTACGCTGCCTCAAATTGATATCCTTCAACTTGAACAAGTGTTGGTGGCTACGATGATCAGTAAACACCTCACAAGGCACACCATAAAGATAATGCCTCCAAATCTTCAACACGTGAATAGTGGCAGCCAACTCTACATCATGAACAGGGTAGTTCTTCTCATGGGGATTCAACTGACGAGAAGCATAAGCAATCACTCTACCCTTCTGCATCAATACACACCCAATACCAACTCTCGAAGAATCACAATATACTATATATGAACCTGAAGCTGATGCCGAAACTAACACTGGAGTTGTGGTCAAGCAGTCTTAAGCTTCTAAAATCTTGCCTCACACTCATCCAACCACATGAAAGGCGCAACCTTTTGAGTCAATTTGGTCAAGGGTGATGCTATAGAAGAAAATCCTTGAAGGAACCGATGTTAATAACCTGACAAACCAAGAAAGCTACAAAACTCTGTGGCTGAGGATGGTCTGGGCCAACTCTGAATTGCCTCTATCTTCACAGTCCTGAGAAGATGCAGCCGGTTGGGCTGAAGGTGCCCCTGGTGTCTGAAGTCCCTACACGACCTTCTCAGGTGTGCGAGCGGCCGGAGTCTGGGTGCCTCTCCCAGCCTAAGAAGTAGTTGCGGCCGTAATAACTGATATTGCCTGAGCCATGCCAGTGCACACTGATAGAATCTGGGTTGGGGTCTCCTAAAGGCCTGGAATAACAATTGGCATAGCTGGTGTCTGAGTTGGTACTGCTGGAACATCCATAATTGGGACCTGATCAAGAACTAGGGTGGCTGGTTGATCTGAAGGTGCTGCCCTAGCTGCTTTGAGGGCTACACCTCTGCTTCGACCACGTCCTCGGCCTCTAGTGGCCCTAACTGGTGGTACGGGTGGTCGTCTGTCCTGACCGGTAGCACATGCCCTTACCATCTGTGAGAGAATAGAATAACTGAATTTAGTTACCAAAATCAACAGATTTGCACAGTAGGAATTCATGAATGTGAAGTTTCCTAAAGGTTCTGCAGCCTCTCGAAGATAAGTACAGATGTCTCAGTACCGATTCGCAAGACTCTACTAAACCCGCTCATGACTTGTAAGACCTATGTAACCTCGGCTCTAATACCAATTTGTCACAACCCTAAAACCAACCAGGTCGTGATGGCGCCTATCGCAAAAATAGGCCAGCCGACACAAATCCCAAATCTAACCAATATTTCATAAAAGACATTTTAAAGCTATTAATTGAGAATATCTCATAACATGGGTCTAAATCACCAGTGCGGAAAGAAAACATAAGCCCGACATCAGGATGTCACAAGTCACGAGCAACTACAAGTTCTGTCTAAGTACAATAAAGGCTATCATAGACCGAAAATAAAGATACTAAGAAAAGTCCAAGTAAGATGAAAGAGAGAAGTGCAATGCTGTGAACACCATTACAACTACCTTTCTGATTCTGAAAGACCTATTGAATGAACGATCGATGCTCGCTATCATGACCTGTAACTCCTGGATCCCCACACAAGGTGCGGGGAGTAATGTGGGTACGCCAACTCAGTAAGTAGTAAAAGTAAATGAAAACTAAGCAGTAAGAAATTAGATAATTCCACGTCGTAAAACTACAACAAATATGGTATGTTTCCAAAACAGTATAGAAATCAATAATCTCATAAAATCGCAGTTTCAGTAAAAATTATTTGAAAATGCCTTTCTATAGTTTCAACAGAGAATCAATTAAGTTTAGAGTAAAAATGATGAAAGTCATCATCACCCTTAGGGACAAAACAAGTATCATAAACTGCCCCTCGGGCAAAATATCAACAAAACCAGCCCCTCGGGCTACCTCACAATCACTCGTAATCAGCCCATCGGGCAACAACATAAATCAAGAATAGCTCCTCAGGCAACATCATATCGCTCACACTGGGTACCCGCGCTCAATGGGGTGTACAGACTTCATAAAGGCTCCTACAGCCCAAGCGCTAAAACAAGTCATATGATGGAATAATAAATTAGGCCCTCATCCTCTCATATATCAAAAAACAGTACAACCTGCTGTAGCGCGCAGCACAATCCCATGATATCCTCACAACACAGGCCCTCGGCCTTACTAAGTTAGAAACCTCTCAAGCCACTCGGGATAGCAGTAAAACAGGGTGCTCAGCCCAAAATATCATTTATGCATCAAATTAGAATGAATAAGACTGAGTTTTAAAATCAGAAAAGTATGGCATGACTGAGTACAGTTATTAAATCAAAACAGTGAGTAATTTCAGTAAACAAAGCCCCTAAGTGTCCAAACAGTTGGCACGAGGCCCAAATATGGCATTTAGACCGAAACATGGTAACACTTTGTAACATAAGGCAATATCAAGTCGTTTCAGTCAAATACACAACTTAATAGTTGCTACGGGACGCACCAAGTCACAATCCCCAATAGTACACGCCCCCACACTCGTCATCTAGCGTGTGCATCACCTCAAAATAGTATAATGATTTGAAATTCGGGGATTCATACCGTCAGGACAACATTTACAATCATTACGTACCTCAAACCGGACCGAACTCTAACCCGCAATGCCTTTGCCTTTCGACTCAGCCTCTAAATGCTCCAAAACTAACCAAAATCAGTATCACAATATTAATACACGCTGAAGGAACAAAGTCCAAGCAAAAATAATCAAATTAACTCAAAAATCCTGAAATTGGCCAAACCCGACCCTCGGGCCCACATCTCGAAATCCGGTAAAAATCACAAAACTAGAATCCGTATCCGTTCACGAATGTATACATACCAAAATCATAAAAGTTGGACCTTAAATGACCCCTCAAATCCACAATCAAAACTCTCCACAAATTCAAGCCCTAACCTTCAATTTTACACCAAACTCCCCACTAATTTCCGGATTAGGTAGTGGAATAATTATCACAAACACCAAATTCAAAGCCCAAGTGACTTACTTCACTGAAACCCCTCGATTCCTCCTTAAATTCACGTCTTGGAGCTCCAAAATCACAAGAAAATGGTGAAAGAACGACTGAAAATCGCGAAGGGGCCTTTTTATACATTCTACCCAACACTTTTGCACCTGCGGCCCAATTCACGCTCCTGCGGGCCGCTTCTGCGGTAAAAATAACCGCATCTATGGTTTTAACTTAAGTCTCACGCTTTCGCACCTGCGCCCAGGCCTCGCAACTGCGGGCTCGCATGTGCGGTCATTCTCTCCGCTCCTGCGACGGACTCCAAATCTGCGGTTACTTCCCGTGCCTGCGATCATCGCACCTGCGGTCCCCACTCCGCAGGTGCAGAAACAACAGAAGTAGCAAAATCTGCAACAATAATTCAAGATCAAACCTTCCGCCAACCACACAAATACATCCCCAAGCCCTTGAGACCCTAATCAAACATGCCAACAAGTCACATACCACTTATTCAAACTTGTTCCAACCTTCGGAACACTCAAAATAACATTAAAACATCAAATCAACCTCGAATTCAAGCCTAAGGATTCCAAAACATCTGAATTCCGCAAATGATGTAAAAACCTACCAAACCTTATCCGAATAACCTGAAATTTGATAATTTTTCACACACGTCAAAAATGATACAAAGGACCTGCACCAATTTCTGAAAATCAAATCCGACCCTGATATCAAGATTTCCACTGCAGATCGGAAAATGTCAAGTTTCCAATTTCTCCAATTCAAGCCTAAATCTACCACGGACCTCCAAAATACATTACGAACACGCTCCCAAGTCCCAATTCACCTAACAAAGCTAGCCCAACCATAAAAACCCAATTCCGGGATCATTTACCTACAAGTCAAGTTCCATTTGACTTTACCAGCCAAATAACCAACTTAAGAGACTAAGTATCGCATTCCACTCTAAGACCACTCCGAACACAATACCACAAACACGATATGATGTAATACAGTTGAACAACACACAAGGAAGTAGAGATGGGGGAAACAGAGCGGTAACTAATGAAACGGTCGGTTGAGTCGTTACAATGTCGCTCTAATTCGAGCTTCTAACCTCAAAATATGATAAAATGAATCTAACCACCGAACTTATACCCCTATTATGCATCCTCGCACCAGCACTCTCTAAGATGTGGCTGCGGCGTCACTTCTGTGACCTCAACTTCGCTTCTGCGAACTCTATCCCACATGCCAAACCCGATTATGCAAGCAAACCTCTGTACTTACGACCAGCCTTCCGCATCGCGATACTTCCCTTTTGAGCTAATAGAAACCTCACATTTGTGGCCCATCCTTCTTAGATGTGTCCACAAATTCTCACACTCACGACATTCCCAGATTGACAAACATGTGCTTTTGCGCACAATGCACCGCGAGTGGGATTCTACATCTACGCAACAACTCTCACAGGCGTGATGCGCCAGAATTAGTTGTTCTCTAAATTCCCAAAATGGTCTAAAATCCATCTGAAACATATCCGAGCCCCTCGGGATCCTATCTAATTGTACCAATAAATCCATATACCAAATTCAAACTTATCCAACTCAAAACACCACAAATAACATTAAACCACAGATAGAAGGTCTAGATCGTTCTCTTAACTTTCCAAGCTTCAAACTTAATTCACTAAACTCATCTGAATCACACTCAGACATTCTGGATCATAACCAAACTTTGCACACAAGTTCCAATTGACAAGATAGACCTATTCCAACAATAATCTGAACTTGATATCATCAAATTAACTGTTGATCATACTTGTGAACTCTCTAATTCTTCAAATTGCCAAATTCTCGACAAATAGGGTCAAAACCTTGTAGGAACACCCGAATTTTATATCCGGACATACGCCCAAGTTCAAAATAACCATATAAACCTATTGAGACCATCAAATCTTGATTCCAATATGCTTTACTCAAAAAATAAACCTTAGTCAACTCTTCCAACTTAAGTCATCTGAATTGAGAATTACTCTTCCGAATCAACTTCGAACCTCTCGAAAGTCAAAACCAACTATGCATAAGTAATAATTCATAATATAAATCTTCTCATTGTTTCAAATCTCAAAAGAAGTACTAAAATTAAAAAAAAAAACGACCGGTCAAGTCGTTACAATTTAGTACTACTATCATATGCAAGGGAATTAAAAAAAATGTCACTCGATATAGCTATTCTCTATGCGAGCACGTTATTTTTGTCCTAAGTGAATTATTCCCAAAAATTCAAAAAAAAAAGGATTTTTCTTTATTTTTACAGTTTTTGTGAATTTTTGTGTTATTTTCTAATAATTGTTTACATTTTATTTGTGCATTTTTATTCATATGAAAATATAAAAATACGCTTGAAATTTGCATTTAGGATGTAAATTCATATTTTAGGATCAATTAGTGGTTAAGTGGTTTTAGAACAAAATATGAAGAAAATAACAAAAATAATCTACTTTTGCATCATTAATTGTTAATTGTTGAATTTGTCACGAAATAGACACCGGGCTCCTAAACCCATGTTTTCTGGGAGAGCCTCTCAACACTACTACCCTCATCCTGACATGGCTTATGCCCCACAACCATATGCGGTCATGAACGCTCAACCCTTTGCCCGACTGCAGCCACATGCCAACAGAAATCAACCTCCATTCCTAAGAGATCAGCCTCCCCACCAGAACCACTATAATCCTCGACCTCCGCAGAATAACTTTCGTCCTCAGGAACCACCCAAGAAACCAAACTTTACCCCAATTGGTGAATCTTACTCTAGTCTATTCCCGAAACTTGTCTAAATGGGTCTACTGCAGCCGGTCCATCAGAATAGAAAAAACCCAGCATCCCCTGCTTACAGAGCTGGTGTCAGGTGTGCATATCATTCAGTGGCAGAAGGCCATCATATAAATGACTGTTGGGCTCTGAAACAAACGGTGGAGAACTTAATAGAGCAAGGGAAAATTGTGTTGAAGGATGAGGATGTCCCGAATATGACCAATAATCTGCTGCCCGCTCACAACAACGGGCCAGTAATCGGGATGATTTGTAAAGATAGGGAGTTTGATCCAGCCTTAAAAGCTATAATTGTTATCGCTGATGCGGAAAGAAAGTCAAAGTTGGCCTCGAAGCAAGAGGAAGGGGAAAAGAAGAGCAAAATCACCAAGACAGAACCAGAAAAGAGAATTGATTTGAAAAAAGGAACACAAATGTACGTACCCAAGCAAGCCTATATGGTGCGAGGGACAATCAAACCACCTCGGCCGAGTGAGTCAGTGGTTATTGGACGCGTACCACAGAAGCCTATGACGAGCCCTGCTGTGGTACCATGGAATTAAAATCAAACGGTGGTTACGTATAAGGTTAAAGAGATCTTGGGAGAGCTTTTAGAAAACCCCCCCTGTTGAGAAATATTCAAACATAGAGGAAGTAAACAATGCCACCAGAAAGCGTTTCCCTCCTAAGAAGCCTGTGAATGCTGAGGAAGCCGAAGTGTTCTTTCAAAAAATTAAAATGGCCGATTATGAGGTGGTACATTTGTATGAAAGTGAAGAAATACGTGGGGCAATGAGGAAAATTCTTACAAAACCCACATGGTCCAGTCGAGAGAGGGAACTAGCACCGCTGAGGTGTTATACATGGGACCAAGCGCCAAACTCCAAAACTGGAAGGCTACGCCATTCCCAATCAGGAGAGAGTCCCGGTAGACCTGTCCTGCTATTTTTTCTGCATCCCGAGTTATTCCAGAGTGTAACTCGGATGTTTCCTGTAGTTTCTTGTCTTTAAATTCCAGAATGTGAACCCTGTTATCTTCAAAATTCCAAGAAATGAAATCAATATTTCATCGTTCATTTTTCTTTATTCTTTCTGATTTTGCTATTTTTTCTCCTTCATTTCTTCTTTTTAGCTCTAATAATGCAGCTTTAAATAACATGACAAGCTTGCGGACTTCATGCCCAGATCCTAAAACGCTGTCAGATTTTTGAAATAATGAATCAAGAGTCAAAATGCAAAGAAGATAACCTTGAGGAAATAAAACAAAGAATTGGAATAGTTTAAGGAAAATTGGTTCGCGGTTTGGAAAGGTCCATACATTACAACAAAAGAGTGAGCTGTACTCAGGGCACATCCGGGCAGTTGTACCAACAAAGAATGGCCCGCGCTTACAACAAGAAGGTGCGTCCTAGGAATTTTAAAATGGGACAACTCGTGCTAAGATGCATTCTCCCTTATCACCAGGAAGCAAAAGGAAAATTCACTCCTAATTGGAAGAGTCCATACATCATTCCGAAAATATTGCCGAGAGGAGTATTGTATTTGGGATATATCAAAGGAAATGATCCCGATGCAGCAGTCAATGTAGATGCCATAAAAAGGTACTATGTCTAGGCCTCTACGGTGATGGCTTTTGTGCAATTGAGATGATGAAGGCTTTCTTTCCCGCTACCCAAACACTATCAATCCTTCGTAAACTCTTTGAGCCGGTTACTCTTCTTTGATCACCCTCTTTGGAACCCGAAAGTACAAAAAAAAGAAAAAAGAAAAAAAAAGAAAAAAAAGAAGAAGAAAAGAAAAAGAGAAAAAGAAAAAGAAAAAAAAAACAAAAAATTATTCCCTAAACTACGTTTGACTTGATCCCGAAAGGGTATGTAGGCAGCCTCTCCCTGAGGTTCAGTCACACCAAAACAAAAATCCCAATTTCCCCCATAAATTAAAACTGGGGCAGATGATATGATGGTCCGGCTATGAATTCGCCGAAACGGTTCCAAAGCTTTAGTTCCTCCCAAAATCCTTTTTACCAAAAGACCTTGTTTAAGTCCCTCCGATTAATTGGCAAAGGTAGGGAACTGAAAACGTCATTGTGGGAATCCGATACAATTCAAAATGAGAAATAAAATGAGAGAGTCCTATCGGTGAAAACCTTCGAGCACCATAAGGCGATGGTGAGTAGAGAAATCGAAAATGAGAGAATCCGCTTAGTGAAAACTCGCAAAGAGCACTACCGGGTGACGGTGAGAAGAGAAATGAGAGAGGTCGATTGGCGAAAACCCACAAAGGGCGCTGTCGGCCGAAAAGAAGACATCTCACTACTAAAAGAGTCCTAGAAAGGTACCCTGGCTTTGAAATGCAAAATAATGGGTTCACGAGAAGCTGGAAAGATAGTGTGGGTCAGGCATCCAGTCCAAGAAGCATGTCATGTTCATTTAAAGCCAGCATGCACCCTAGATAAGTCCTTCTTTTCCCCCGAAAGGGCCGCTTCTCTTTAAACTCATATGCTTTCCTTTTGCATACTTTTCTTTGAATCCCTTTCGGTTTAACTCTGATTCCGTAACTATTACAAAGAAAAGGTGGCAGGACTGGTTTTATAGGGCTCCGCCTGGCAAAAGCCGGAGAAAATACCCAGCCTCAGCGGGTGCGTCAGTCCAATCCCGATTTACCATGATGGTTGATGCTTCAAAACAAAGACAGTGGAAAGGAAAGAAAATAAAAAAACAAGGTCTTAAGAGCAGGAAAAGTTAAAGGGCCAGAGCCAACACGGGCGAGTCATCATGAAATCCTAAAAGTTGAAACCCGTCGTTTTAAAAAGAGATTCACCTTCAAAGCCAGCAAACGGCAAAAGTTCTCAACGGAAATGGGGTCGGGATCAAGCAATTGGGATGATCAAGGCCGCAAAACCAACCACCGTTTCAAACTAACAAATTGTTCTTTGTTGAAACCAGGTCTTATTCAGAGCAACCGTGCAAAAAGCAGGTGCAGCCCAAAAAGAAATGAAATGCGCAAGCGCTAAAACAGCTTTGCAGCAGGAAAGTGACAAAAAGGAAGTTTTCCCCAAATTCTTTCATGCGTATTGATAAATAAAAAGGAAAAATAAAAAGAAGAAGAAAAGAAGGAGAAAAAGAAGAAGAAGAAAAGAAATGAAAATGAAAACCCCAAAAGAAAAACGAATCATAGTAGCATAGGAGCTTTTTCTTTCCAAATCCTGGCCAAAAAACCGAGGATCTCCCGGCCAAAAAACCGAGGAGTCCTTTTCCTTTCCAAATCCCGGCCAAAAAACCGAGGATCTCCCGGCCAAAAAAACGAGGAGCTTTTTCTTTCCAAACCCCGGCCAAAAAATTGAGGATCTTTTTCTTTTCAAATCCCAGCCAAAAAATCAAGAAGCTTTTTATTTCCAAATCCCGGCCAAAAAACTGAGGATCTCCCGGCCAAAAATCGAGGAGCTTTTTTTTCCAAATCCCGGCCAAAAAATCGAGGATCTCCCGGCCAAAAAATCGAGGAGCTTTTTCTTTCCGAATCCCGACCAAACACTGAGGATCTCCCAGCCAAAAAACCAAGGAGCTTTTCTTTCCAAATCCCGGCCAAAAAACTCAGGATCTCCTGGCCAAAAAATCGAGGAACTCCCGGCCAAAAAACATATGAGCTTTTATCTTTTCATATCCTGGCCAAAAAACCGAGGATCTCCTGGCCGAAAAATCGAGGAGCTTTTTCTTTCCAAATCCTAGCCAAAAAAAACTGAGGATCTCCCGGCCAAAAAACCGAGGAGCTTTTTCTTTCCAAATCCCGGCCAAAAAAACGAGGATCTCCCGGCCAAAAAATTGTGGTGCTTTTTCTATCCAAATCCTGGCCAAATAATCGAGGATCTCCCAGCCAAATAACCGAGGAGCTTTTTCTTTCCAAATCCCGGCCAAAAAACAGAGGATCTCCCGGCCAAAAAAAAATCGAGGAGGTTTTTCTTTCAAAAATCCCGGCCAAAAAATCGAGGATCTCCCGGCCAAAACCGAGGAGCCCCTTTTTTCCCCAAATTATTAAAAAAAAAACCGAGGATCTCCCTACATAATCCTGATTTGATTGTATAGATATATGTCACAACTAACTCACGAAATTTTCCTAGTGAAAACTGGGGCAGAAAAATTTCGTTTGTTTGTTTGTTTTGGTATCTTACGTAGGTCGATCTCAAGACACAGGGTGCAAGATGACCAATGGAATTTGTTTCAACCAAGAATCAAGAAAAGAAGAAAAGAACAAAAGAAATGAACTCAAATGCGAAGCAAGTAAGGGTACAGATTGTTCAAAATCTGATTGAAGTCACAAGCTCCGCTGACCCTATTTTGACCCAATGCTGCATGAAGAAGTAAACACCTACAACTTCGAGCATCAATATTCAGCTCGAAGTCCACAGCAAAATCAGCTAAGACTCAAGATCAAGTTTCAAGAGGATTATAGATAGGAATCTTGTAACTCATAGTTGATAGGCATAGCTAGCTTAGCTTTGATTTTCCTTTTTGGTGTAATAAAGAGGTCAGCAAGCAGTGGCAGCAGCAACAGAAGTGAAATCACAGCCCCTGGTAGTCCCCGCTACCAAAACTTCCCGAACTACACTGACTTGATTCCTTTTTAGCCAAGGATATGTAGGCAACCTCCGAAGTAGGGTGCGGTCAACTCTTTCAAAAATGCTTCACACGAAACATTCGAACGGGTAAAAAATCGCTCGTTTCCGCTCACTTATCTTTGCCCGAAAATTCTTCGTGTTTCCGGCAAAGAGGGACAGCTGTGAGCACGTGATTTTTGCACTAAGTGAATTATTTCCAAAAATTCAAACAAAAGGATTTTTCTTTATTTTAATAATTTTTGTGAATTTTTGTGTTATTTTCTAATAATTATTTGCATTTTATTTGTGCATTTTTATTCATATGAAAATATAAAAATATGCTTCAAATTTGCATTTAGGATCTAATTTCATATTTTAGGATCAATTAGTGGTTAAGTGGTTTTAGAACAAAATATGAAGAAAATAACAAAAAGGGTCTATTTTTGCATCTTTAATTGTTAATTGTTGAATTTGTCACGAAATAGATTCTAAACAATTTTAAGAATTAATTAGCTTAACTTTGAAAATATATTAGGTCTTTACTTTAAGTTTTTGCATTTTTATAAAATCAGAAAAAAAAACAAAATATACCAAAATGAAAACAAAAATAAATAAAAGAGAAGGAGAAAGCAATTAAAATAGGTGGTCTTAATAATAAACCAAATTTGGGCCATTTAATTGAATTACCCAGCCCAAAAATCATCCCTGGCCTAAACCCATCTCACTAAACCTGGCCTGCCCTTCGCTGTAATGAAACGACCCCGTATTGAATCCCAGTAGATCCTAGCCGTCTAGGTTAACTTGATCCAACGGCCAGGAAGCCTAGGATCGTTTGATATTAAACGGTCGGAGCCTCCCCCCCCCCCCCCCCCCACCCCCCGTATCATCATCTCCATTTCCCCAAATCAGACTTGTGTAACGCCACCTTTAGCCGCCGGTTGTGATGCTCCTTTCCCACCCAAAAATACACCATAGATACCCCTCACCCTCCTCTTTCCAACCCCCAACGTAGTTTCACTCAAATCCCAGCCAAAAGGTTCGAATCTTCAATCTAAGTTTTCCGGC
>MU755279.1:22018-45981 GCA_026770625.1 Nicotiana glauca
AAAGCCTAATTTCTCTAGAATTTACCAAATTGGTAGTACACAGTCTCCCCATCCTCCTTGTGAAGAATCTACCCTTGGCGAGTTTCAAATATCACCATGATCGCTCAAATTTTGAATCAAAGAAGCGGTATGAATGTTCGAGTCAAGCCGTGAGTCTTCGTTTTCGTATTTTCATGTTCCTTCTTTTTCTTCTAACAGAGACAATGAATACCTCTCTTAATTTTCTGATTAGTGTTGCTTTTGTTTAATTCCAGTACTGATTTGATTTTCTTTAGTTTAGTTTAATTTTTGTCTGATTGTTGTTTTGTTCTGTTAGTTTAAATGTTAAATGTCAGTCTAATTAGTTCAAGCAATCAATTGTTAGTTTAATTAGATTTCCTGTTAATGCCGGTGTATTTGCTTTCTTCTGATGATAATAATCTGCTCGTTTGGTTGTAATTTGTTTGGGATTAGTTGAGGTTCTAATAATTGATTTTTTTTAGTTATTAGTTTAGTGGTTGATTGGTCAATCTTGTTTGATCGATGGTTTGGTAATATTGATGTTTTAGAGTTGTTAAACCTATTTGGATATAGCTGATTGGGTTCTGGGTTGGTAGTTAATTAACCATGGCCAATTAGAAGGGTTAAAAACAGTTAGTAAGGTTAACAAATTTCAGGAATAATACAGGTTGAACCTCAGTTAGGCTAGTCAATAATTTCAGGGAAGTTTAGGGGTAGTTTGGGCATTTAGAGTTGCATAAGAATGTTGTGGGTAATACTAGAGTCACCTAGAACTTTCTAGGGAGGGGCTTTAGTTTAGGTTTCAGTAAAATAAGTGTATTAACTTGGGTAACAAGTTAATAAATAAGGGAGTGATTTGTAAACAGAAATTGGAGAGCTGCCCTCCTCTTTGCTTATAAAAGGCATGCCTTTTTGCCTTAACACAGATGTTTTGAGCCCCAATATTCCCCCCAAAAATCCCTCTTCAAGTTTCAGAATTGAGAATTCAATTTGGAGATGAAAATCTTCTTCTAGTTCCTAGTTAAAATAAAACCCAAAAAAAACAAACAAAATTCAATAGAAAAAACCAAAATATACTGTTCCATTGGGAACTTATAGCCTAAGTTCAAGTCTAGTTACCAGTTTTCCTATCTAGTTCATTATTTGATAGTATGAGATTCAGTGACTGATTCGGCTTGGGTTTTCAAGTTTGATTGGGGTTTTCAAGGGTCGTCTGATTGTTGAAGAGTTCCTGGAATGCCTGGGTGCAGTTTTAAGTGCATTTGAGTGTATTTGATCTATTTGTGGTCGAGTTTCTGGATCTGATTTGATGTCGAAATTCTCTTGAGCTGCTAAATTTACTTTTTGGGTTGTTGCTGGTCTCTGCTAGTCATTACTGCCTTTGGTGACCTCTTATCCTCCATTTCTATTTTATCTCCAGGTACACATTCTCGAGATTGGTTTGATGTAACTTCGAATTGAAATGCTGAATTAAAAGGCTCAACTATTTGCCTCTTGAAGTGTGTGTGTTCAATTGTTGTATTAGAATAGACGCTTGGAGATTTATACTTGTTTGAGCTTAACTTAGATCTGCATTTGCATTGTACAACTATACTGGAAGTTGGATTGTACTTAGATTGATTTGGACTGTCATGATAATCAATTGGTATTAGTCCTTTAATTAGTTTAGGGATCTTGTGTTTCGATAATTGTTTGGATAGTTAAATTCGAAACGGTATTAGCTATAGCTAACTTAGTTCGTGTGTTTGAGCTAGTCTCAGTAGTTTAATTCTGTTTTCGTATTTGTTAATTAATGAAATTGGAAGGACAGTAGAGGCAGGAATTGGTTTAGAGGTCTGTGATCCTCATGCATATTAGCAGTTAAAAGGGAGTTGAGAATCAGTCCATAAAGTTTCGTTTGTAATTACAACCGTTCTTCTCTAAATTCATGAGAATCCTGAATGTTGAATGTTAGTTTAGTCATGATAATTTGAATTAGTGTCTTGCAATTGAGCAGTTACTACTGTTGTTTTATTTTTCCAATTTGAATTCACTTTTAGTAACATCTAGGAACTAGCTAGTGGATAGGTAAAATAGGATTTTGAGTTATTGAAACAATGATCTAAAATAATCAGTGATGAACCTAATGTGAGTTTTATTACTTGAGATAGAATACACTGCAAGATTGCGTAGAAACTAGTTGGTATGTTTTGGAATTAATTGGGCCATTCGAATTTGCCTTCAGGTGCTGTTTTGTGCCGCTGATTAAGGCTCGACCTTGAGTCGTGTTCTCCAGCCTTTGGGCCTCGAATTACCTGATACACGGGCCCAAGTCCAGTGTCATTTTCCTTCACGTTTGGACTTGGGCCAATGCCTGGTTTACCTCAGTCCAATAACAAATTATTTAGGACTTTTTCTTGTGCTTTTAGACACAAAAAAAAAAAAATATTTAGAAAAATCATAGTCGCTTTAGGATTGGTCTTTAAATAAAAAATGAGATGCCCCTCGCCAAATAAAAAATGCAAAACTGCGGGGCCCTCAACAAATATTGTACTAAATTTTAGACTCCGGGATGGGCCGTTTAGCAAATTTGACGGCCCTTCGGCAAGTTAAAAAGACGTTAGTTGCTTTAGGCGCGTTTTAATAATTTTACCTTCCTAAACTTGGGAACACATTTATGTGACCCAAATCCAAATTCCAACAAAATCGAAATGTGTCAAAAACCGCGGGTGCATTTATGTGATGTGCTTCGAGATGCGTTTTCACGACGTTGCAATTCTCTTTAAAAAAATAATAATAAAAGCGATTTTCAAGTTAAAAAGCACATAAGTTAAAAACATGTATTAAAATCAGAATTTTAGCCAATTATAATAATTTAAGCGACCGTGCTAGAACTACCAGATCCGGTGGTGCCTAACACCTTCCTCCGGGTCAACAGAATTCCTTATTCAGAATTTCTGGTTCGCAGACTCCAATTTGGAAGTCGAAATTTTCCTCAATTTGGGATTTAAGTTAAAACGGTGACTTGGGACACCAAAAACCGATCCTATCCCAAGTGGCGACTCTAAAACAAATAAATAATCTCAGTTCGAATAATGTCACTTTAAATGGAAAAATTCCCTTATACATTATCCTTCGGGGTAGGTGTGTAAAAAAGGAGGTGTAACACTCTACATGGAATCTAAGCAAGTGACAATTGATCTCAAAATTTAAAAACCTATGAGACTTGGATATTTTAGCTTATTGATAAATAATACCCCATATTAACGATAAGATACATTTTAAATAACTATATGAATTTCTTCATTCATGACCTTTTCTTTTTACCAAAATTGTAAATTTTAACACTTTGACCAAATGGAGAACATTTGATATTTTTGTTAGAGTTGGAAGTAAATCAGATTTGGTAAAGTTGGTAACAACTTAATTACTAAAGGAAAACAGATACTATGGGGTTCCATTTGTGTCCTATATATATAAACTCATAGTTTGTATCATTCTCCCATCCATCAGTTCTCAAGTTGAAGCTATACATGAAGGGAGATCACAACGATGACGATGAAGATGAAGATGTTGGAATTCAATTCCAACGACATGAATCCTGTAGAAGGGTTTATCCAAATTGAATCAATGAGTCACCAAATTGTAAGATCTTTACTTCATTGCCTTTTCCTCAATTGGTATATTATATCTATTTGTTCTTTAATATCTAACCCTTGTAAACGTTGATGTGCTTAGGTTATGGAGCCCCCGTGCTTGTGTGGGCTCTTTTTTGCACAACACCTTCTGCCAAAGACCACAGTAATAAAAATTGATATACACCAACCGCTCTCATCTAATTTAAGCGTCTCATTTAATGGAAGTTACGTTGATTGAAGTTAAGAGTGAAACTAAAACTTCTAAATTTAATTCTTTCTTTTATTTTTTCAGATCCAAAATGTGCATGGTTTTGTATCCATAGTCACATAGACATGACTGACACGGACTTAGCTGGATCGTGACAAGTGTTGAAAGATAGTGGGTCTTTCAGGGTAGTTTTTGGGGATACCATTGGTGAAAAATACAACTGGAAAATATCTTGTATCTCTATTTTTCTGGTTGTCTCACAGCCTTTATGTACCTAAAAAGGGATTCTATGTACAACTAGTGATTATATGCTGACTTTTATTCATACGTTCCTATTTGCAAAAACTCTTGGTTTCGAAAGAGAATTTTGCCTTGAATTTTTGTTTTGCGGATATGATTATTATTTATTAAGTAGGTAATTAGAAATTGTAACAATATCATGGATACCAAAATGACACTGATTCACATCTCATACTTAGATACGTGAATCCAAGATCTAGGATTAATGGGTTTAGAATGAGTATAATTTTGTTAATTATAAGAATGTATTTTAATTTTTTCTGTATAGACATACACATTTTGAAAAAAAAAAAACAATCGGATCGGCATATAAAAACATATCTCGATTAATTAGTATCACAACCATAGTATTGATTTGTGACAGTTTCATTTTAAAATTTGCATTATTACAATTTTATTTCTTATTAAAATCTTGAATTAATTAGATAATCAAAAGAGTTGTCAATTATATCTTGCGATTCACTACTCAAACTCTAAAATCAGGTAATCTTACGAGTGTATGCAAGTATCAGAACATTTAAGGATATGAGTATTAATGTTCACAAATAAATGTCATATTTAGAATCATTATGTAACTTTTACATTGTTAGTGAGGGTTTGATTCCCACCTTGTAATGTTGGAGCCCCATTTTCTCTTCCCTCCTTTCCTACGTATAATAAAACATAAAATAGGAAAATGAAGTGGGAATATAACATATTCAGTGACAAAAACTTTAGGGGTTAAGGGCTAGCTTCCTGCCATCTACGGTTGAAAAGAAGGGTTTAAGACCTATTAGCAGTGTAGTACTCACCTTCCCCTTTTTTTTACTTCCCCACCCTGATGTAATTAAAAAAAAAAACTAAATACTATGACAAAGACTTTGTTTCCAAGTTTACTCTGTTTATTTTGTTTTCATGGGTTGATGATTCAATTCAAAAATTCAAAAGATCAAAAAATTTCGATGACAGTTAGTGAAGTTAATATTGTGTTTCTTGTCACTGAATATATGTATGCGACACTGCCTAAGAAAACATGGAAGTACCTTGAAGATAGTTATTTGAAAGTATCTAAACTTTGTTGTAACATTTCTACTTCTAGTTTCATACTTCTAATGAGAAAGTAATTTACCTCATCTCAAATATATAGAGAAACTCTTCTAATAAAGGAAAAAGAAAATAATGACGAACAACATAATCTTTAATTCAGGGACATTTCGTGAGTTTAACTTTTTCTCTGTTTCATAAGTAACAAGCTGAAAAAGTTATTTTAGAATTGAACTGCTCTGATGATCTTCTTATAAAATCTTGCATAAATATTTAAAACAATTCCTAACAATTCGCTGTGTGCATTCGAATCAGTTTATCGATAAACCGAATCGATTATTTGTTAACGATAAGCATATGTACAAATCGATAATCGATAAGTTATTCTCGATAAGGGTCAAAATCGAATCGATTAACCGAATGCACACCCCTAGACTGTAAACACTTGTTAAATGAGTAATTATCTATTTGTGTAGATTAATATAACATACATAATGTATATATATTCTGCTACTATTTTGAAAGCGGCTATACAATATTATTTTCCCTAATCTATACCCTTTCCTTTACTCTAAGTCCCTTACCCTATTATTTCATCTACCACATTTAAGGAATGATCATATTTAAAGACCAAGGGAATGAAGTTCAAATTAATAGAAAAACAAATTAGCCGTGATGATGTGTTTTGTTTTGTTTTGTTTTTTTTATACTGTTGGAGTGTTGATGGCATACATTTGATCCCTTACTTTAGTTTTGTTGCATGTGCTTGTTGACATAATTTTTATATTATAAATGGTGTTCATCTTATTTTAGCTTCTTTTTGTCCATATTAGTTAGGCGCGTTTATAGCGATATACTTTTCGTGGAATCCCGCAAATTTTCTTATTGGTGTAATCGATAACCAAATAGATAAGTCCCCAAAATCGATAAATCGAAATCGAAAAAATCGAAATCTTATTGAAATGATAACGTTAAACATATGTACAAACCGATAATCGATAAATAATTATCGATAAGCGTCAAAATCGAATCGATAAGTCGAATGCACACCCCCTAATAATAATAGAAAAATTCATCCTAGTCAACTTGTAGCCTTTAACTGTTTTAGGAATTTTAGCATTTAAGTCAAATGTAAGACACAAAAAGTCTTCATTTCATGAAATGGTTGTCTTTGTTAATTCACATAGAATAGATATGAAAGTAAAGGAAAAGAGAAAAGAGAAAAGAGAAAAGAGAGAATGATAGTAATAGCAAATATATATACAAAAATAAGGTATTTTAGATTCTTGTTTACCTTGAAAATGATATTTACAAGTTTATTTAATTTTGTGATTCTAAAAATAGGGGATTTATTTTAATACTAGTTTTTAAGCAATAAATGCTAAGTGTAAGTAAAGAAAATATGAAATGCAAACCAATAGAGTCACAAGGCTGGGCCTCGAGTTGGCTGGAGCAGGGCCTCGAGGTCCAGATGAGGCTGATAGCAATGAACTTATTGATGAAGAATGAATGATAGTGAAGGCCTCAAAGATGACCTTTTGTAGTTAATAATGAGCAATAAATGAAAAACAATGAATGAATAAGCAATAAATGTGTAGAACAATCGTTTAAGCAAAGAGAGTAGAGAATGTTGTCTTGTATTCAATATTGTGTGTGTTCAATAATAATCCGAACAAGACGACAAGGGTCCCCTTTATATATGAGGGGGGAATCTCAATATAGTACATGTATAATAGTGACGAGGAAAGGTCAATGGTACAACTGTATAATGGCTCAGTACTGATTTGTCATATTCTTGCAGCCCTTTCAGTTCCGATCATGTGCCATTGGGAAATTTCTGCCTTTCCATGATGGTCGTCGATTTTCATGTTACCTCGAGATATGCTATGATGAGTCTTCGGTATTTCCTCTCGAGGCGAGTTCTTCGGTGACGAGCCCTGGATCGTGCTCCGAGCCTATCGAGGTCTGGCTAGAAATACCATAGAAGCCTCTAAATCCGCCTTCCTTGAATTTAACCATATACAAATAGTCCCCGCTTTTCTTGGAATGAAATAACAAGGAACGATTTGAATTCTTCAACTCTTCAATGCCTCCATCATTATGTCAACTATGTCATATAAGCAGTTGATGTGGCAAAAAAGGGATGTTCAAAATTCACGTTCATTCGGCTCTTGAAAAGCCTCTAATTGATTACAACAGTCGGTCGTCCTTTGGCTTTCCCCAACGTGCAGTACTGGCCTCTGTAAATACTCCAATCTTTCTCTCGTTACTCTTTATCGTATCTCCAAACTTTCAACAGATCTTCTTAGTTTTTTCTTATGTTCGTCTGTTATCCAGTTTTTAACTTTTCCTCTGAGATCTTTCAGTAAAAATGGTGAAGACCTCCAGAATCGTTCCCCAAGATGACAAAGCTTCTTCATCTTCACGCTTATCTAAGGATAAGACCATAGTATCTCCTCTCCTTGAAGAGTGAACCCCCGGACCCTGTGAAACATCCTTCGATTTCACAGTTGACAAGCTTTCTTCAAAAACGGGGTGGTGCGAACCCATATCCCGATATATTAGCCTGATAACCGACATTGAGAAGGTTAAAGCAGATTGCCGTTGGGGAAAGGCGGTGCAAGTGGAGATTTCTTCTCTGGAGGAAGATGTAACAAAACACAAAGCCGGTTTCCTTAGCGTATACACACATCCTTTTACCTAGGTCTGGCAGAACCATCCTCGCCATCGATATTCCCCATGATCCTTAATTTCTATGGACAATATCAGGTTACGCACAGCCAGATCCCTCCATCATTCTGCTGCACTGTTTATAATTAGGCATTTCATGAACATGGTTAAGGGGATGCCTTTTATCCTTGACCATTTGATTAGGATGTACAACCCCCGAGTTTATTGAGGTGGTCTGATTAAACTTCAACGTAGAGCCCTGAAGGCTTTCTTTGCTTGCACTGATGAAGGCAAATACAGATGATGGATAAGTCACTTTGTTCGAGTTAGGACCTCGGATCTAATTCTCACTGAAAAGATGTCATTCCCCAAGGAATGAAATATGAATCGTAACAGAATATGTTAATTAAATATTTTCTTTTTCTTTTGGATCATCTTCCTCTTGAACTGACTCCCTTCGATGGTGCAGCTATTGAGTGGTACCCTGGCATGGTTAAGGATCCTTCCGGCTGGGTTCGCTAACTTGATTTGACTTGCCAGTATGTTAAGCAAGTGTGGAGCGATCTGGCCAAGGCCCGTTGTGAAGCTGAAAACCATGGTGAGGTTTTTCTTCTACCGTATTTGAGTTCTTTACAGGTGATATCCCTTGACTGTATTCTCATTTTTGTATATACTTTCTGTTTTTGTGCAGGCTTGGGGGAGGCCTCTTTGATGAGGGAAGCCCCCTTCGGGGAGGCCTTATTCTCGTATCTACTTAACGCCTCGCTCATTTTTGAGGAAGCCGAGAGGCTACGTAAACAGGTAATCTTCTATCTACTCTGCTCTTAGCTTTGACCCCCATTGTTCTAATTTTTATTTTTTATTCTTTCAGTCTGTAACGCTTTANAGCGTGGTTAAGGATCCCTCCGGCTGGGTTCGCTAACTTGATTTGACTTGCCAGTATGTTAAGCACGTGTGGAGCGATCTGGCCAATGCCCGTTGTGAAGCTGAAAACCATGGTGAGGTTTTTCTTCTACCGTATTTGAGTTCTTTACAGGTGATATCCCTTGACTGTATTCTCATTTTCGTATCTACTTTCTATTTTTGTGCAGGCTTGGGGGAGGCCTCTTTGATGAGGGAAGCCCCCTCCGGGGAGGCCTCATTCTCGTATCTACTTAACGCCTCGCTCATTTTTGAGGAAGCCGAGAGGCTACGTAAACAGGTAATCTTCTATCTACTCTGCTCTTAGCTTTGACCCCCATTGTTCTAATTTTTATTTTTCATACTTTCAGGCTGTAACGCTTTACAATCGGGCCTTAGCTAAGTCCCAAGGTGAGTCGACCCGCTATGAGGAAAAGAGTGAGACGAAATGACCTTCGGGCTCATTTTAAGACAATTTCTCGAGAGCGGACCGATCTTGCTGAGCAGGTAATACAGTCTTCGCATGTTTTTGTTTCCAAGTTTGTTCGACTTTAGCATTTAACAACTTTGGGTTGATTTTTGCAGCTTGAGAATAAAGATGTCCCGATGAGAGAGGGGATTAAAGCCCGGGATATTGAGATTCTCGGACCCAAGAAGCGTGTGATAGCATCCGATAGAGATACCCTCCAGGGTAAGTTGACCTCAGTTGAGTGTTGTATTTATAATTACAATACATATTTGTAGTTATCTGGTTCCTTCCTTGACCAAGAATACTGCTCGTAGCTTTTACTAAAATCTTGGATTATATCTTTTGCCTCATAATTATCATTACCATTTCAGGAGATTAACATCTCTTCGTCCACTAATAATTAAATAATTATTTCATATAAGGTTAAATTATAATTGAGAACATGTTTAAGAATTGCTAACTGAACTGCAAGATATGTACAATTCTAGCCATATGTTGTTATCTCCTATTGTTAATGTGTAGATAGGAAAGGTTCAAGCATATAAATACACCAAATTAAATAGAAATTTCACAAGGCGGATGAGATATTTAGTTGTAGGATGCATTAGAATCCAATAAACACCAATACCTTTTCTCAAGTTGCGACCAACTTTTGCTTTTGTAGACTTGGTTAACATATGCTCGCTTATTCAAATGAAAGGCAACTGTAAAATGCCTCCGGAACCAGCTTAAAATAGTGCAAAACAATATCACACCGCCTCGTTCATAGAGCTTAAAGATAGAATTTACATAGCAACTTAAAGCCGCAAATTGCTGCTCAAAATTAAAAGAACAACTTCTAGAATGCACCTAACCATCTTGTTCGCCCTTTACATGTCTTTAAGAAAATTGGTTATTAAACTCCAAACAAACAGATCTACATCATTCGAGACTTAACCAACAAATGACATGTATATAAGTATTTAACCTTCATATATATACCAACTTCACACATTCATATCCAACAATTAGTTTCAACTATTAATTGTTAGATATTAGGCTAATACTTTCTTACCACGATATTAGAACAGGAAGAATGTCTTTAACTTTTAACAAGATAATACAATAGTATTGCAGTATCAACAAGCAAATTGAAACTAACACCAAAAGAAGACTTGAAATCCAGGCACATGACTACAAAGTTGTACAACTAGATAGATTTAAAGTTCTTATTCAGAACCATAATATTGCTCAAAATAAAAATTTGAGATAGTAACACAAGTGAATGAGAATGGTATGAAATGCAGAAAAAGCACTGTCGTAAAATTCAACTAGATAACTTGTTGTTTGATAACCTTTTATGCTTTAGGACATTGATAACCATTTATGCCTTAGAATATGGGTTCACTTCAAGAAACTAATTTGCCAGATTACTTTATCTGCATTAAGGGAGAGTGCAGTAAGAGGAGTGAAAATTTTATTAACATTTTGTGCCAAGTGAACTCTTTTTGTCTTTAAAATGACATGCTTTCTACGTTTTTTTTTCATTATGCTAAAATGCTCATTAAACTAGCACAACAAAAGCACCGAGCGATCCACCCTATTTGAGATTCAGTTCAATATTTTTAAAGTCATTATCTCAATATTTGAACTATTTTCTATTTAAGACGGCAAAAATTCAACACTTACCTTAAAAATCGTGTCAAAAATAGGATGCTCAAATTGAGAAACTCTTCTTAACCATTAACTGGTTCATTAATTAGTTGAACAAACTCTTGGTGATGCTCTTACCAGTCTCAAAAGCAGAGTGTTTTTGCTTTCCAAGGCCCTGAAGCATATTCTACCTGTAATACATGAATAAGATGATAAAATTTAAAAGGTTTTGAGAATATAGCAAAAACGACAATTAAAACGCTAAACCAAAAGTCCTAAAATCAAAATCCTGCATTGCATAAAGAAACCCCAAATCTTCGAAACCCCCAAAAATAAAGCGCGCGCATACACTAACAAGCCAAGAACCCTAAAATTTCAAAAAACCTCACAATCGAAGAGCAAGATTTAGCTATTTAAACTAACTAAAAAGGGGAGAAACAAGTAGAAAAAAGTTGCAGTGCGTTCTCAGACCTAGATGTCTTCCAAGAGAGATCTTAGTTCTGCGTTTTCGATCTCTTCCTGATGCATTGTTGAATAAATTTCATATTGTATCTCAAAGTTCTTCTATGAGTTACGTTGAGCGTTTCTCTTGTGACCTGTGTGAGTTGTATGAGAAATTTGAGAGTAGTCTTTGAGTTGGGGAAATTAAAAAAAGAGCGAATATTAATAGGGAAAACCTAGGGTAGGAAAATTAGGAAGCGTCACAATAGATAATTTTTCCAGTCAACCGTCCCTACAAATTTATCTATTGCTACGGTTTCAATAATCGTCCCTGTAGGATGCCTTATTGCAACGGTTATCATGCTAATGCAACGGTTTAATTGCACAAGTGTGCTACTAAGGTCCACTCCCTAATGCAACGGTTACAACCGTCGCCATAGATTGCAATAGCAACATTTATACAATCGTTGCAATAGGAACCGTTCCGATAGGTTTAGTTTCTATCCTTATAAGGATCTCCATGCTGAATCGGTTGCTGCACTATCCGCAGCCACGTCCGTAGCCGATGTGCTCATGTCACCATAGAGAGAAGATGATGCTACTGCAAATGCTCAGGCCAGGAAGGTCTCTGAAGATGCTGAGTTTGAACTGACCCGAGCCCTAGAGCGTGCCCGGTGAAGATCTCAGAGACAGGCTCCGGAGGATGTGCATGTAGGGGCATTAATTTATGTGCTGAGATCTATAGGGTGCAGGCCTTAGAGGAAGAATATTCAGCTCGAGAGGGTGAAGGCCTTAGACGAAGAATCGGCAGCTCTGCATTCTTCCGACGATGGTTCAGCCAATGGATCAGCTAGAGTCTTGGAGGATGATGAAGATGAAGGTGAAGTCCCCGAGGGGGAGGAGGTCGTTGATGTTCCGGGGGTCGAAGGACAAGCCGTTGAAGGCACAACTTCTGAGGAAGCCCCGTCTGGTCAAGTGACCCCGACGGTAGATTAGGCTTTTATTTGTTCCCTTTTTTTTGTAAGGGCCTGAGGCGTGAGCCATGTTAATACGCCTTTTATAAATATAAGATTTTCTTCATTTTCCTTTGATTTGTATTGAATCCAAGTGTATGACTCTAACTATTATCCATGGTACTGGACCTGGAACATAATAAATCCTTAGGTTTTTAGATGCTTCTTAAAGTCATTTGTTATCCCTCGGACTAAGCTTGGATGATCCGATGCAAAGTTAGGTCACCGGGACTTTTGAGTTCGAGTTAAGTGAGAGCCGCGTCTCAATTTTGAAATAAATCTAGTCATTTTAGGCTTCTTTAATAGTCCTCGAGTGAGAATTTTCTCGAATTTAGGTAGCCTTTAGACTCAGTAATCGGGTGAGCGCTCGCTTGCTTATCTGGAAATAGGGATAACTTTTAGGTTTTTACCATTAGTCCCCGAGTTAGGGTTCATTCGGACTTGGGTAGCCCTTAATTCAATGAAAATTTGTTTGAACTTAAATAAATTTAGCCTCAAGGCTTTATAGATAGTCCCCGAGTGAGAACTTTCTTGAACTCGGGTAGCCCTTGGGCTTTTTATGCTGGTCCTTAGGTTCTTACGCATTGGCCCTTAGGCTTTTTAGGCTTGCTCTTAGGCTCTTACGCATTGGGTATTAGGCTCTTTTTAGATTGGGTCGATGCGACCTCTATATGGCTATAATTTGTCCTCATTTTGGCTAAAGACTTCTGATGTTTTGGTTATATTTTTGCATGTTTTATGTTTGTCCGACTCTTTGATGGCTCAAACGAGAACATCGATTATGAGTCAATATGTGAAGATAGCTGAGTAACTCAGGAGGTTCACTCGAAGACTGAGTTTTTCGAAACTTTTTCATCGAAGGCTGATTATTTTTGAAGCTGATATTTTTGAAGCTCCTTTGGCTTATGCAGAGGATAGCCTGATAAATTTGTTCTTTTTGAAGTATTTTCGAAGTGTTTGGAGGCCTTTAGTTTTGTGGCGACAGTTGGACGTCTCCGAGCCGCGTTAATTCGGCCGGAGCCTTTTAGTTCGACCGTAGTCTTTTTTATTGGCCGTAGCCTTTAGTCCCCTGGTGTGGGCATGTTGCCGTCTATATCGAGGGTATGCCTTTTCAGGGGTCTTACAAGTTTGAAATATAGCGTTAGACTTAATATCGAGTTTATGCCTTTTTAATGTCTTTTAAGCTCGGTATTGCCTCATTGAGGTCTCATGAGTTTGGGAATGCCTTGTTGAGGTCTTACATGTTTCATGTTTCCTTAATCAGGGATTACGAGCTCGAAGTTGCCTGATTGAGGTCGTTGGAATTCGAGCTTTTGATGGCTCGATGAGCTGACTATTGGTGACAGTCCCCGAGTATTCGTGAGTTTCTGGCTCTTGAGCCGTCTTGTGAGAAAGCAATGCACTTTTTTGAGGCACATAGTGTTTTGATAAGCAGAGGGGCTTCCTCAGTTCTTGATATATGCATACATGTTTTTTTCCTTTGGAGGCTCGATTATTCTACATGGACACGATTGATTTGGCCGTTTAGCCCAATACAACATTCTCCTATGGAGGTCCTCCTAGGCGAGGTGATGCCCCCCAGTATTTCAGGTTGATCGAAGTGAAGCCTTGAATACTTGAGTTCTCCTTAGGTAGCATATAGATGTTGCCTCATTGAAAACCTCCCCGGTAAAACCCATATGGGAAAAAAAACCTGATCGAAGGGAAAAAGAGTGTAATACATGCTTTACAACCCAAGGTCCTTGAGTCGAAGGGTGATTCAGCATCTTTCATGGAACACCTGTAAGAAATTAGTGTGAGACATAAAGAGAAAAAGGTAGAAGGTCATACCTTCGCAATAATAGCGTTTGGGCATCGATATGTTCCAATTGCTTGGAAGTTGCTCTCCTTCCATGGTGCCAAGTTTGTAGGACACCCTTGCCTACTACTCCGAGGACGTGGTACAGTCCTTCCCAGCTCGAGCCTAACATCGCTTCATTTTGGTTTCGAGTGTTGAGATGGTGAATTTCCTTAGGACTAAGTCATCGACTTCGAAGTATCAGAGGTTTATTCTCATGTGATAATACCTCTCGATCCTCTATTTTTGGGTAGCCATTCAGACTAGTGCAGCCTCTCGCTTTTCATCTAGTAGCTCGAGGGCTATAGTCTTGGCCTCACTGTTCGAGTTCTCAGCGCATGCCGAATTCTGGCACTTGGCTCTCTGGCCTCAACAGGTATCAGAGCCTCGGACTCGTATACCAAAGAGAATGGTGTCTCTCCTATACTTGACTTCGAAGTTGTTCGATATGCCCATAGTACTTCAGGCAATAACTCTCTCCATTTTCCCTTCGCATTTTCTAACCTCTTTTTCACGTTTTGGATGATAGTCTTATTTGTGGACTTGGACTGTCTATTTACGCATGGGTAATAGGGATTTGATAGGATTCTTTTCAACTTACGATCTTCGAGGAATATCATCACTTTGCTATCTATGAACTACATACCTTTATCACATGTAATCTCAGAGGGGATCCCGAATCGGCATATGATGTTATCCCAGATGAAGTCAATGACCTCTTTTTTTCTTATCTTCTCGAAGGCCTGTGCTTCGACCCGTTTCGAGAAATAGTCAGTCATAAACAGAATAAATATGGCTTTACCTGGCGCCGTTGGTAGGGGGACTATGATGTTCATCCCTAATTTCATGAACGACCACGGTGATAAGACTGAATGTAGTTATTCACCGGGTTGGCGAATCATTGGCGCAAGCCTTTGGCATTTATCACATCTTTGAACGAATTCCTTGGTGTCCTTCTCCATGTTTTCCCAATAATAGCCTGCTATGATCACCTTTCGAACAAACAAATCGGCGCCGGAATGATTTTGACAAGTGCCCTCATAAATTTGTCGAAGTACATAATCGGTGTCCCCTGGTCCCAAGCATACTGTAGAGATCCGTTGAACGTCCTTCTATATAGTGTTCTATTCTCTTCGAGTGAAAATTGAGTTGCTTTGGCTTAGAGGGCCCTCGATTCATTTGGATCTGTGGGCAACTTTTAGCTTTTTAAATAGTCGATGTATTTATTCCTTCAGTCCCATGTTTTACTTGCCGAGTTGATCTCGGCGTGAACTTCTTCAATCACTGACTTGGACAATTGTACAATGGCCCCTAGGAGTATGTCATCTTCCTCGATGGACAACCCTAGGTTCGTGAGTGTATTGGCCTCACTGTTATGATTTCGGGGAATGTGGACCAGAGTCCATTCTTTGAAATGATGCAATATGACCTGAAGTTTGTCTACGTATCGTTGCATCTTGTCTTCTCGAACCTCGAAGCTCCCATTTACTTGGTTAACTACCAGAAAGGAGTCATATTTTTCTTTGATGACTTCTTCTCCTAGGCTTTTGGCCTGATCGAGACTTGCAATCATAGCCTCGCACTCAGCCACATTGTTAGTGAATTTTGTAGTTTTTATATATTGCCTAATCATGCCGTCAGTAGACAGTTTCAGAACGATGTCGAGCCCGGACCCTTTTACGTTTAAGGCACCGTTGGTAAACAGGGTACATACCCCCGATGATGTCCCGTTTCTAATAAGAGTTCTTTCTCTACCTCAGGCGTGAGGGGAGGCATAAAATCAGCCACGAAGTACGCCAAAATTTGGGACTTGATAGCCGTACGAGGTTGATACTCGATATCATAACCTTTGAGCTCGATGGTCCATTTGGCCAATCTGCCCGATAATTCGGGCTTGTGGAAGATGTTTCGAATAGGGTATATAGTTAAAACACATATACAATCACATTGAAAATAGGGTTTTAATTTCCGAGATGAATTTATTGATGCAAGAGTTAATTTTTCTAAGTGGGGATACCTGGTTTTAGCATCTCATAAAGTATGACTTACGTAATAAATAGGGAATTACGTACATTGTTCTTACCGAACCGACACACCTCTTACCGCAACTTCGGATTCGTCTAGATACAAGTACATCATTTCATCTTCCTTCGGGTGTGGAGAAAAGGCAGGCTCGAGAGATACCGCTTTAACTCCTCTAAACCATGCTGGCATTCCGGAGTCCACTCAAAGCTGTTTTTCTTTTCGAGCAAGGAGAAGAAATTTTGACTCCGATATGATGATCTTGAGATGAATCGGCCTAAGACGCTATCTGTGCGGTCAACCACTGTACGACCTTCATATTTCTCACCACTGTAATTTCTTCAATGGCCTTGATTTTGTCAGGGTTAACCTCGATCCCCCAATTCGACACCATGTACCATACTTCATGATGAACGAAGTCTTTTCCCTATCCTCTGGGTTCATTTGAATTTGGTTATACTCGGAATACATGTCGAGAAAAGTGACGATCTCGTGACCGGCCATGGCATCAATCAAGTGATCGATGTTGGGCAATGGAAATGAGTCTTTGGTGCATGATTTATTCAAGTCTTTACAATATATGGACATTCTTAATTTATTTCCTTTTTTGGGGACCTCCACTAAATTATCCAAACATTCAGGGTATTTTACCTCACTAATTGATTCTATTTTGTGGAGTTTTGTTACCTTATTTTTTATGAATGCATGTTTTACCTCATATTGAGGCCTCCTTTTTTGCTTCTCTTATTTGAAATTGGGATCGACATTTAGTCGGTGGGTGGTTATTACCAGCAAGTTCCTCGTTATGTCTAAATGGGACCAAGCAAAGCAACCAACCTTAGTATTTAAAACTAGCTATTCATACCAAAATACAAGACCAAAGCATTTAATAAAGCCATAAAGCTTACAAACGTGCAAGATTCCTTCTTTACAAAGCTCCAGATAAAT
Organism: Nicotiana glauca; assembly: GCA_026770625.1. Taxonomy (NCBI): domain Eukaryota; kingdom Viridiplantae; phylum Streptophyta; class Magnoliopsida; order Solanales; family Solanaceae; genus Nicotiana; species Nicotiana glauca. The sequence goes on from MU755279.1 coordinate 39,099, forward strand.
GAAGTATTCAATGCTCTCTAAGTAGGACCTTGTTTCAGATTTGAATACCCCATAAAAACCCTAGTTATTCTCTTTATACTAGACCAAAATTCATAGTCAAAATGGGACAAAAATACCCTTTCTGGCATCTTATGCGATCGCATTCTGGTCGCATACTAGTTATGCAGACCACATATTGAACATTCCATCGCATCCTTGCTGAGTTCCAGATCTGGCTTCTATCGCATAATAGTTATGTGGATCGCATACATGTTATGCGATCGCATATCACGCCGCATATCATGTTGAGGTCTATCTTCCTCTTAAGTTATGCGACCATTATGTGGCTCGCATAAGTGTTACGCGACCACATATTTGCTTCTTCAGTTGGCTCAAAAGACTGTCTTTAATTGCAATCAGCAGGACAATTACGCGGTCCGCATGTGAGTTATGCGACCGCATACTTACAGCATATCTGTTTTTTGTGAGTTTTTGACTCCGTTTCCATGTTTCTGGGTATTCAAGCTCATGCACAACAAAACAACTAAACTTGATCCGAATTAACTACAAATGCATTAAAAGACAAGTTAAAATCTAAGTAAAGTGTATCAATTGTGCCGAAATTCCACGATACATCAGTAAGGCATTCTAAATGCCACAATCTGAAGATAACATAGGAGGAAACCAACAATTGACATAGAAAGGGTTCGGAACTTCAATAAATCAAATGGAGATTTTACAATTCTAAGGGAGTACGGTGCAATCTTTTTCAAGAATATCATACGGATTTTTTCTTAATCGGTGTCCGCCGGTCCCAAGCATACCGGTAGAGGTCCGTCAAAAATCCTTCTATATAGTGTTCTATTCTTGTCGAGTGAAAATCGAGCTGCTTTGGCTCGGTGGGCCCTCGATTTATTTGGATCTGTGGCCAGCTTCCCGCTTTGCAAATAGTCGATGTACTTATTCCTTCAGTCCCATGTTTTACTTGTCGAGTTGATCTCGGCATGGCCTTCTTCAATCACTGACTTGGACAACTATACAATGGCCCCTAGGAGTATGTCATCTTCCTCGACGGACAACCCCAGTTTCGTGAGTGCATTGGCCTCACTGTTATGATTTCGGGGAATGTGGACCAGATTTCATTCTTTAAAATGATGCAATATGACCTGAAGTTTGTCTATGTATCATTGCATCCTGTCTTCTCGAACCTCGAAGCTCCCAATTACTTGGTTAACTACCAGAAAGGAGTCATATTTTGCTTCGATGACTTCTTCTCCTAGGCTCTTGGCCTGCTCGAAACTTGTAATCACAGCCTTATTCTCGGCCTCGTTGTTAGCGAATTTTGTAGTTTTTATAGATTGCCTAATCATGCCGTCAGTAGACAGTTTCAGAACGATGTCGACCCCGAACCCTTTTACGTTTGAGGCACCGTCGGTAAATAGGGTCCATACCCCCGATGATATACCGTTTATAATAAGAGTTCTTTCTCTATCTCAAGCACGAGGGGATGAATAAAATCAGCCACGTAGTACACCAAAATTTGGGACTTGATAGCTGTACGAGGTTGATACTCGATATCATAGCCTTTGAGCTCGATGGCCCATTTGGCCAATCTACCCAATAATTCGGGCTTGTGGAAGATGTTTCGAAGAGGGTATATAGTTAAAACACATATACAATGACATTGAAAATAGGGTTTTAATTTCCGAAAAGCATTTATTAATGCAAGAGATAATTTTTCTAAGTGGGGATACCTGGTTTCAGCATCTCATCAAGTACGAATTACGTAATAAATAGGGAATTACGTACATTGTTCTTCTCGAACCGACACACCGCTTACCGCTACTTCCGATACTGCCAGATACAAGTACATCAGTTCATCTTCCTTCGGGTATGGAGAAAAGGCAGGCTCGAGAGATAACGCTTTAACTCCTCTAAAGCATGCTGGCATTTTGCAGTCCACTCAAAGTTGTTTTTCTTTTTGGGCAAGGAGAAGAAATGTTGACTCCGATATGACGATCTTGAGATGAATCTGCCTAAGGCGCTATCTGCGCGGTCAACCGCTGTACGACCTTCATATTTCTCACCACTGTAATTTCTTCAATGGCCTTGACTTTGTCAGGGTTAACCTCAATCCCCATATTCGACACCATGAAGCCTAAAAATTTGCCTCATCCTACTCTAAAGGCACATTTTTCGGGGTTGAGTTTCATGTTGTAACTTCTAAGCATCTTGAATGTTTCTTGCAAATGAGTTAAATGGTCCTATGCGCGCTGGGACTTAACTAGCATGTCATCAGTGTAAACTTCTAAATATTGGCCTATTTTGATTTTCGAACATCTTATTAACTAGGTGTTGGTACATAGCTCCTGTGTTTTTTAGCCCGAATAGCATTATGTTATAACAATATGTACCATACTTCGTGATGAACGAAGTCTTTTCCCTATCCTCTGGGTTTATTTGAATTTGGTTATACTCGGAATACATGTCGAGAAAAGTTACGATCTCGTGGTCGGCCATGGCATCCATCAAGCGATCGATGTTGGGCAATGGAAATGAGTCTTTGGTGCATGATTTATTCAAGTCTTTATAATATATGGACATTCTTAATTTATTTCCTTTTTTGGGGACGACCACTAAATTAGCCAAACATTTAGGGTATTTTACCTCACTAATTGATTCTATTTTGGGGAGTTTTGTTACCTCATTTTTTATGAATGCATGTTTTACCTCAGATTGAGGACTCCTTTTTTGCTTCTCTTGTTTGAAATTTGGATTGACCTTTAGTCGGTGGGTGGTTATTACAGGCAAGTTCCTCGTTATGCCTAAATGGGACCAAGCAAAGCAACCAACCTTAGTATTTAAAACTAGCTAGTCATACTAAAATACAAGAACAAAGCATTTAATAAAGCCATAAAGCTTACAAAAGTGCAAGATTCCTTCTTCACAAAGCTCCAAATAAATGAAGAATTCAATGCTCTCTAAGTAGGACCTTTTTTCAGATTTGAATACCCCATAAAAACCCTAGTTATTCTCTTTATGGTGGACCAAAAGTCGTAGTCAAAATCGGACAAAAATATCCTTTCTGGCATCTTGTGCGATCGCATACTGGTTGCATACTAGTTATGTAGACCAAATATTGAACATTCCATCGCATCCTTGCTGAGTTCCAGATCTGGCTTCCATCGCATAACAGTTATGCGGACTGCGTACATGTTATGCGATGGCATATCACGCAACATATCATGTTGAGGTCTATCTTCCTCTTAAGTTATGCGACCATTATGCGGCTCGCATAAGTGTTATGCAACCACATATTTGCTTTTTCAGTTGGCTCAAAAGACTGTCTCTAATTGCGATCGACAGGACAATTATGTGGTCCGCATGTGAGTTATGCGACCGCATACTTACAGCATATCTATTTTTTGTGACTTTTTGACTCCGTTTCCATGTTTCTGGGTATTCAAGCTCATGCACTACAAAACAACCAAACTTGATCCGAATTCACTACAAATGCATTAAAAGGCAAGTTAAAATCTAAGTAAAGTGTATCAATTGTGCCGAAATTCCACGATACATCAGTAAGGCATTCTAAATGCCACAATTTGAAGATAACGTAGGAGGTAAACAACAATTGACGTAGAAAGGGTTCGGATCTTGAATAAATCAAATGGAGATTTTACAATTCTAAGGGAGTACGGTGCAATCTTTTTCAAGAATATCATACGGATTTTTTCTTAATCGGTGTCCGCCGGTCCCAAGCATACCGGTAGAGGTCCGTCAAAAATCCTTCTATATAGTGTTCTATTCTCGTTGAGTGAAAATCGAGTTGCTTTGGCTCGGTGGGCCCTCGATTTATTTGGATCTGTGGCCAGCTTCCCGCTTTGCAAATAGTCGATGTATTTATTCCTTCAGTCCCATGTTTGACTTGTCGAGTTGATCTCGGCATGGCCTTCTTCAATCACTGACTTGGACAACTGTACAATGGCCCCTAGGAGTATGTCATCTTTCTCGACGGACAACCCCAGTTTCGTGAGTGCATAGGCCTCACTGTTATGATTTCGAGGAATGTGGACCTGAGTTCATTCTTTAAAATGATGTTATATGACCTGAAGTTTGTCTATGTATCGTTGCATCCTGTCTTCTCGAACCTCGAAGCTCCCAATTACTTGGTTAACTACCAGAAAGGAGTCATATTTTGCTTCGATGATTTCTTCTCCTAGGCTCTTGTCCTGCTCGAAACTTGTAATCACAGCCTTATTCTCGGCCTCGTTGTTAGCGAATTTTGTAGTTTTTATAGATTGCCTAATCATGCCGTCAGTAGACAGTTTCAGAACGATGTCGACCCCGAACCCTTTTATGTTTGAGGCACCGTCAGTAAATAGGGTCCATACCCCCGACGATATCCCGTTTCTAATAAGAGTTCTTTCTCTACCTCAAGCACGAGGGGATGAATAAAATCAGCCACGAAGTACACCAAAATTTGGGACTTGATAGCTGTACGAGGTTGATACTTGATATCATAGCCTTTGAGCTCGATGGCCCATTTGGCCAATCTGCCCGATAATTCGGGCTTGTGGAAGATGTTTCGAAGAGGGTATATAGTTAAAACACATATACAATGACATTGAAAATAGGGTTTTAATTTCCGAGATGCATTTATTAATGCAAGAGATAATTTTTCTAAGTGGGGATACCTGGTTTCAGCATCTCATCAAGTACGACTTACGTAATAAATAGGGAATTACGTACATTGTTCTTCCCGAACCGACACACCGCTTACCGCTACTTCCGATACGGCCAGATACAAGTACATCAGTTCATCTTCCTTCGGGTATGGAGAAAAAGGCAGGCTCGAGAGATAACGCTTTAACTCCTCTAAAGCATGCTGGCATTTTGCAGTCCACTCAAAGCTGTTTTTCTTTTTGGGCAAGGAGAAGAAATGTTGACTCCGATATGACGATCTTGAGATGAATCTGCCTAAGGCGCTATCTGCGTGGTCAACCGCTGTACGACCTTCGTATTTCTCATCACTGTAATTTCTTCAATGCCCTTGATTTTGTCAGGGTTAACCTCAATCCCCATATTCGACACCATGAAGCCTAAAAATTTGCCTGATCCTACTCTAAAGGCACATTTCTCGTGGTTGAGTTTCATGTTGTAACTTCTAAGCATCTCGAATGTCTCTTGCAAATGAGTTAAATGGTCCTATGCGTGCTGGGACTTAACTAGCATGTCATCAGTGTAAACTTCTAAATATTTGCCTATTTTTATTTTTGAACATCTTATTAACTAGGTGTTGGTACATAGCTCCTGTGTTTTTTAGCCCGAATAGCATTATGTTATAACAATATGTACCATACTTCATGATGAACGAAGTCTTTTCCCTATCCTCTGGGTTTATTTGAATTTGGTTATACTCGGAATACATGTCGAGAAAAGTGACGATCTCATGGCCGGCCATGGCATCCATCAAGCGATCGATGTTGGGCGATGGAAATGAGTCTTTGGTGCATGATTTATTCAAGTCTTTATAATATATCGACATTCTTAATTTATTTCCTTTTTTGGGGATGACCACTAAATTAGCCAAACATTTAGGGTATTTTACCTCACTAATTGATTCTATTTTGGGGAGTTTTGTTACCTCATTTTTTATGAATGCATGTTTTACCTCAGATTGAGGCCTCCTTTTTTGCATCTCTTGTTTGAAATTTGGATTGACCTTAGTCGGTGGGTGGTTATTACAGGCAAGTTCCTCGTTATGCCTAAATGGGACCAAGCAAAGCAACCAACCTTAGTATTTAAAACAAGCTACTCATACCAAAATACAAGAACAAAGCATTTAATAAAGCCATAAAGCTTACAAAAGTGCAAGATTCCTTCTTCACGAAGGTCCAAATAAAAGAAGAATTCAATTCTCTCTAAGTAGGACCTTTTTTCAGATTTGAATACCCCATAAAAACCCTAGTTATTCTCTTTATGGTGGACCAAAAGTCGTAGTTAAAATCGGACAAAAATATCCTTTCTGGCATCTTGTGTGATCGCATACTAGTTGCATACTAGTTATGTGGACCAAATATTGAACATTCCATCGCATCCTTGCTGAGTTCCAGATCTGGCTTCCATCGCATAACAGTTATGCGTACTGCGTACATGTTATGCGATGGCATATCACGCTGCATATCATGTTGAGGTCTATCTTCCTCTTAAGTTATGCGACCATTATGCGGCTCGCATAAGTGTTATGCAACCACATATTAGTTGGCTCAAAAGACTGTCTCTAATTGCGATCGACAGGACAATTACGTGGTCCGCATGTGAGTTATGCGACCGCATACTACAACATATCTGTTTTTGTGACTTTTTGACTTCGTTTCCATGTTTTTGGGTATTCAAGCTCATGCACTACAAAACAACCAAATTTGATCAGAATTAACTACAAATTTATTAAAAGACGAGTTAAAATCTAAGTAAAGTGTATCAATTGTGCCAAAATTCCACGGCACATCAATAAGGCATTCTAAATGCCACAATCCGAAGATAACGTAGGAGGCAACCAACAGTTGACGTAGAAAGGGTTCAGACCTTCAATAAATCAAACAGAGATTTTGCAATTCTAAGGGAGTACGGTACAATCTTTTCCAAGAATATCATACGAATTTTTTCTTACTGCATGTATGTTAAGGCTATCCTTTCTTTCTTTTGGCATAATCTATACGACACAAACAAAACGAGCAAATGCACAATTTCCATAAATGACTCTATTCGTAGAAATACTAGAGGTGCTTATGTTCTTTATTTCCCATGTGCCATATTATTCTATCATCTTTTCATGGGTCTCAAAAATACGTAAGTTGGTAAAATTTATTTCATGATATTAGTCAGAGTCCTAATGGTCTTA
>MU755283.1:3497-23017 GCA_026770625.1 Nicotiana glauca
TGCATGTTCCCTCACGTGCACTTGCCTCTGGGATTCAAAATTCCAAAGTTTGAAAATTACGATGGACATGGTGATCCTATTGCTCATCTTAATAAATAATGCAAACAGTTGCGAGGAGTTGGAGGAAAAGAAGAGTTACTCATGGAGTATTTTGGAGAAAGTCTGGTTGGTATTGCCTCCGAGTGGTATATGGATCAAGATATGTATCGTTGGCACATCTGGGACGACCTCGCTAGAGACATTGTCAGACAATTCCAGTACAATATAGACATTGCTCCAGATAGAAAATCGTTGGCAAACTTGAAAAAGAAGTCCTCGGAGAGCTTCCGGGAGTATGCAATCAAATGGCGTGAGCAAGCATCTAGAGTAAAGCCTCTAATGGACGAGGTCGAAATGGTCACAGTGTTCCTCCAAGATTAGGAAGGCGACTACTTTCAGAATATGATGTCAGCTATAGGTAAATCGTTCGCGGAAGCTATCAAAATTGAGTGAAATGGTGCAAAATGGGTTGAAAACAGGCAGAATCCTAAGCCAATCCGCTATTGGAGCAACCTCCCAAGCCATTCAGGGCGGGTCTGGAGGAGTAGCAAAAGGCAAGAAGAAAGAAGAAACATCCATGGCAGCATCACGTGCAAGAAGACATCGTGCTCCCAGATCCATGTTCCCAGAAAGAACCCCTCAGCATTATTACCCTCACCAGGACATGGCCTATGCTCCTCAGCCATATGCAGTCATGAATGCTCAATCTTTTGTCCGACCTCAGCTGCAAGCTAACAGGAACCAAGCTCCATTTCAAAGAAACCAGCCTCCTCGCCAAAACCACTACAACCCCGTTCTCCACAAAATAACTTCCCTCCCCGTGAGCCACCCAGAAGGCAAAATTTTACACCAATCGGCGAATCCTACTCTGACCTATTTCCAAAGCTTGTCCAAATGGGTCTGGTACAGCCAGTACCTCCAAACAAGAAAAACCCAGAATCACCCTCACACCAACGACGCGCCCGATGCGCTTATCATTCAGGAGCTGAGGGACATGATACAGAAAATTGTTGGACCTTGAAAAGAGCCGTGGAGGATTTGATAGAACAGAGGAAGATAGTGTTAAGGGATGAGGATATCCCTAATGTGACCAATAACCTATTGCTGGCCCATAACAACGGGCCGGTAATCAGAATGATCTGTGAAGATAAGGAATTTGACCCGGCATTGAAGGTCATCATCGCCATTGCTGATGTAGAGAGGAAACCAAAAACTTCCACAAAGTAAGACAAAGGGGAGAAAAAGAACAAAACGACCCATTCAAAATCAGAGAAGAAAATTGAAGCAGGAACTGGGGCAGCACCCGCGAAAGATGTTGTTCTCTATGTCCCTCGGGGCCGCAAGGAAAAGCAGATGACTTTGAGTCCTCCTAGGAGATTTGAACTGAACACGGCAACCCAAATGTACGTGCCCAAGGGAGCTTATGTGGTGCGGGGGCCGACTAATCCACCAAGGCTGAGTGAGCCCATGGTTATTGGCCGTATTCCACAGAGGCCCATGACAGATCCTTCTGTGATGCCTTGGAATTACCATAAAATAGTGGTGACATATAAGGGAAAGGAAATCTCAGGAGAGGTTTAAGAAAATTACCCAGTGGAAAAGTACTCCAACTTGGAAGAAGTGAACAACGCCACCAGGAAGCGCTTCCTAGTTAAAAAACCCGTGAGTGCCGAAGAGGCGGAAACTTTATTTCAAAAAATGAAGATTGCAGATTATGAAGTGGTTGACCAGCTTCGAAAGTTTCCTGAACAAGTCACCTTGCTATCTTTGTTGATGAAATCCCCCGAACACCAGAAGGTACTAATCAAGACCCTCAACGAGGCATACGTGCCAGCTGAGACTTCTGTGGAGCAATTATAAAGAATGGCGAAAAGATTTTTCGCTACCAACCAGATTTCATTCATCAAAAATGACTTGCCTCTGGAAGGGTCGCACATAACAAAGCCCTTCACTTAACTGTGAAATGTGAAGGATACTACGTGAAAAGGGTTATGGTGGATGGAGGTTCTGGGGTTGACATATGCCCACTCTCAACAGTACAACGCATGGAAATTGGGACTGAAAAGATTCGTCCCAACAATGTCTGCATACGAGCCTTCGATGGTATCAAAAGGGACATGATTGGAGAGATCCATCTAATTCTGACCATTGGCCCGGTGGACTTGAGGTGACCTTCCAGGTTCTAGATATGGACACATCCTATAACTTTCTTCTGGGAAGGCCATAGATCCATGCAGCAGGGGCTGTGCCTTCCACTCTTCATCAAATGGTAAAATTTGAGCATGAGGATTAAGAAATCGTGGTTCATGGGGAGGACGAGCAATCAATTTATCGAGACCCCTCAGTCCCATGCCTTGAAGCAAGAGAAGGCAGCGAGCACATAGTTTATCAGGCCTTTGAAGTTGTGGTGGCAGACCAGTATGAAGAAGGAAACCCTTGCCCCCAACACTTCCTTTCCAATGCCTCAATCACGGTGGCTGAAAATTGATCTGACACGTCTTCAAACCAGGGAAGGGACTTGGGAAATCCCTACAAGGAACAAATGATCCAGTTACCCTGCCTACCACTGAAAAATTATTTGGGGTAGGCTTCCAACATACTCCAGATGACATAAAATGGGCGGACGACAGAAATAATGATAGAAGGGTTCTGCCTCAACCACCGCCACATCTGTACGAGACCTTTGTAAAGCCAAAATACAATGAAGAAGAGGATGATGAGGCCTTTACGGCCGAAGAGATTGAAGAAATATATGGGGCAATGAGAAAGATACTATATGAAACCTAAATGGCTCAGCCAGGAGAAGGCTCAAGCACCACTGAGGTGCTGTATATGGGACCAAACACCAAACGGCAGAATTGGAAGGCTGCGCCATTCCCAATCAGGCGGGAGTCCCGGTAGACCTGTCCTGCCACTTTTTTTGCATCGCGAGTTATTACACCTTCCAGGGTGTAACTCGGATGTTTTCTTTAGTTTCTTGTCTTTTAATTTCCAAATGTAAACCCTGTTATCTTAAAATTCCAAGAAATGAAATCAATATTTCATCGTTCATCTTTCTTTATTCTTTCTGATTTTGCTATTTTTTCTCTTTTATTTCTTCTTTCAGTTCTAATAATGCGGCTTTAAATAACACGACATGCTTGTGGACTTCATGCCCAAATCCAAACACGCTGTCTAATTGTGAAATAATGAACTAAGAACCGGAATACGATGAAAAAGAGGCTTTTAGGGAAATAAATCGAGAATTGGAACAATTTGAGAATAAACCTAAGCCATACTTAAATGATACCGAGCAGGTTAACTTGGGAACTTCTCAAGAAATCAGGGAAACCAAGATAAGCATTCACACGGACGAGAAAACCCGGGATGCAACAATCCAACTCCTGTTTGAGTTTAAAGATATGTTTGCTTGGTCGTATGACGACATGCCAGGGCTCAGTGTTGATCTGGTGGTTCATAAGTTGCCAACTTACCCTGATTGTCCTCCGGTCCAGCAAAAGCAAAGGAAGTTTAAAACTGACATCAGTGACAAAATCAAAGAAAAGGTCACTAAACAGTTGAAAGTAGGGGTAATCCGGGTGGTTCAGTACACCACATGGCTTGCTAATGTAGTCCCCTTTCCAAAGAAAGACGGGAAGACCCGGGTGTATGTGTATTACAGAGATTTAAACAAGGCAAGTCCCAAAGACAATTTCCCTTTGCCCAACATCCACATCCTTGTTGATAACTGCGCCAAACATGAGATACAATCCTTAATGGATTGTTACGAAGGATATCACCAGGTGTTGATGGATGAAGATGACGCCGAAAAGACAGCCTTTACCATACCATGGGGTACATACTACTACAGACTCATGCCATTTGGTATGAAGAATGTTGGGGCAACCTACATGAGGGTCATGACAGCCATTTTCCATGATATGGTACATCAAGAGATGGAGGTGTATATAGACGACGTAATCATTAAGTCCAAAACCTAGGATGACCATGTCTGAGATTTGAGAAAATTCTTCGAGCGGTTGTACAAATACCTCCTTCATTCCCTCCAATTCCCAACAGAACCCTTCGAATCTCAATTCAAAAAAAAACTAATTCCCAAAAGGGTCTCAGGTGTGATCCATTTGAGGATTTGGGTTTATCATCATTTTATTCATGTGTTCTTGTTAAGAACACACGATTAATATCATGGTAGGCTAGAAATCAAAAGGTCAAAGGCTCAGGGGGTATTTTCTGGATTTTTCCATCAAATTTTAGGTATTGATTCTGCTCCTTGCATTTTTTCTTATTCGTTCGTTTTAATTATTCTTTATTTTTTGTTCTTTGATTCTGTCTCACATGTTTTCTTATTATGTGTTCATCTTTATTTCTACTGTTTTCATGTCACATTAGTTAGGTTAATGACAAAATTAGTCTTAGGTTCATTATTGAATAAAATCAGTTAGTTTTAGGTGTTTCTCCTCTTAGTTTAATTTTGGTTCCCTTATCCCTCTTGTTTAGAATTTTGTTCAGTTCTTCAAATTGTGGATTTGGACTTGTTTGAATTAATTCCTGAAATTAGTAAGCCTAGTACTGAATTCATTTGGGTCTATTCAGGCCCATTGAATTGGGCCATTTGGCGCGGACCCTGGTTTGGTAGACTTAAGTAATTTTCAGAAGTTTAAAGGGTAAGTTGGGTAATTTAAGTTAGGGAATCATGCAGTAACAGAATAGGAAGTCCCTAGAAGCTTTTAGTGTGGGGTTCTAACTTCAATTTCAGGCTTTTAGGTAGTATAACTTGGGTAGCAAGTCAGAAAGTGAGGGACTATTTGGCAAAAAATGAAATTAGGGGAGGGGGGCTAAAGTGCAAAATAAAATCTGAAGTTGCCTTACTTGCTTGCCTATAAAGTTATTGTATCCTTGCCTTGCAAGTCAGATTTCAGAGCCTAAAAATTTGAGAGCAACAGGATTAGAGAGCCTGCAGAATTTAGGAGTTAAAAACAGTACATCAGATCCTATAGACTTTAGAAATCAAAATTCTGAGAGCAAAAAATCCTGCAAATTGAGAGTGAGAGATTAGGTTTGAGAGAATTCAAGAGCTAAAAATAGGAAAAAATATAGAAAGCCGAAAACTACAATAACCTCCCAGTTCTGTTAGAGAAATTCCTGAAATCTTTGAGATTCCCCACCATGAAATAATTCTTGAACAGTAGAAGCCTAAAATGAGTTGAATCAGTTAGGTATTGGAGTGTTTTCGTTCAGTTTGGATTGGATTTTTTTTATAGCTGGTTTCTATTGACATTTTCTGGTTTCAAATTTGGTTTAAATGGATTTTTCCTAATCATCTCTGGGGTTGATCTTGTTGATGAAATACTTGTTGCTACTGCTTTGCTTTGCTGATCCTTACCCCTTCTTCTTTTTCGAATTCCAGGTATTCCCTGATTCTCTAGGAGATGACCTGCAAACATGAAGGCTGTAATTGCTTGAATTTTCTTTCATGAATGAATGATTGTTTCCTTTTAACCTTCAATGTCATCTTTCTGCTTAAATTCTTAAATTCAGTAGTGTAACGTAATGGTGTTTAGCCTAGTTTATAGTCTTAGCATAGCAGTAATATTTTGGAATTCATGCTATTCTTCAATTTGCTGGAAACTGGTGGACTGTTAGCTTGTTTGAACACTTGAGGGACTGTGTATTTGGACTTTTGTTTAAGTTATTCAGTTATGCATATCTTCTATTATGTGGTTAAGCCTGTTTTGATCTCTAATTTGTCATTTTTATTTGAAGAGTTAGAGTTCATTCAATTTAGAAGGCAATAGATTATTTTTGAAAGTGATATTCTGTGTTAGTCACTCTTGGTTGCAAGCTGTTGATATTTCATGAAATTGGGCCCATACATTTAAGAGATATAAAGCTTTGTTATTGTAAGTTAAAGGCAGATAAGGGTATAGTTTATGAAGTGCAAGTCTAAAATCTATTAAATTCGTTTCATGTTTGCTCATAATCGTACTTACTGCTTCATGTGATTTAAGCTAATGTTTGTTTTTGAAAAGCTAGTTTAATGGGTTGACTTTAAGTATAATAAACTAATAGGTTCTTAACTCAAAATTATTTGATTAATTGATCTTCTGTTACTCTCTTATTTTATAGCAAGCATAAACTTGGAAATCAAACACATGCGCCAGCCCAGGATTCGAACTTAAATGGGTTATGCGTGTTATTTTGGTCTGTGACTAGTAACTAATGGCCATGAAGCCCATATAGTGTTGTTCATGGACTCAATTCAGGGCTGGCCTCAAGATAGTTTCTTCTGGCTCAAGTCATGTGTGGGAGTGCAATCAGCAATAGCAGATTCAAATTTAGAGCATTTGGCCTCTCTTTCAGGCCCAACTGTGCTCCAAGTGTGTCCTTATGTTTGGCAAATGGATTTTTAATCTACAGCCCATTTTTAGCTCTTGAAGTCAATCCCTATGACTTTTATCAATTAATAGGATCCTTCGAATAATTTGAGGAAGGCCATATTATATAACACAATAGTCATGGCCCTCCAAAATTTAGTTAGGACATCCTTAAAAAATAAAGCTGAGGTGCGCCGCACTAAATAAAATCACAAATTGTGTGGCCCTATTTAATTATTTTCTTCAAAATACTTAGAACTCGGGATGTGACATTTAGCGAATTTTCATGGCATCTCGCAAAGTTAACAACGCGTTAGTTGCTTTTAGGCGCGTTATTTAATAATATTACCTTCTTAAACTCGGGTGTGCATTTCATGTTACCCAAATTCAAATCCTAAACTGTTGAATAAAATGTGTTTTAGATTGCGGGTACATTTCATGTGACGCGATCCAAAGACACGTTATAAACAACGTTCAATTTTCCTTAAACTAATTAAAAGCGATTAACAAGTTAAAAATGCACTATAGGTTGAACATGTATTAAAATCAGATAATAGGCCAATTATGATAGTTTAAGAAACCGTGCTAGAACCATGGAATCCAGGGGTGCCTAACACCTTCCCCCGGGTTAACAGAATTCCTTAGTCAGAATTTCTGGTTCGCAGACTTCACATGGAAAATTGAAATTTTCCTCGACTTGGGATTAAAATAAACCGGTGACTTGGGATACCAAAAACAAACCTATCCCAAGTGGCGACTCTAATCATTAAATAATCTCATTTCGAATAATATCACTTAATGTGAAAAAACTCCCTTATACACTACATCCTTCTGGGGGTGGTGTGTAACAAAGGAGGTGTGACATATATAAGCATGCCCGATGTTTTACTATTTTTCCCATAATTTTATGGTTTTAAATTAATTTATTTTCTCCCTTTTTATCCATAAAATCCCCAATAATTTTTCTAAAATTATTTTTTTGATAATTCATCTATTTGATTTCTATATTCATGCCAAAATATGGGTAAGGTAATTTTTATTTATTTTTGCAATTACATTTAGTGTTTTTAAAGTTAAATTGCACATAATTTCAATATTAGCCTTTTTAAAATTTAATTATGTTTTATATGCATAAAATTGGATTCTGTATTTTTAAATTATTAATTATTATTATAAATCATTTTAGCACTTCAAATTATTTTTCAGAAACCATTTACTATTTTTTATAAATTAAAAGAGAAAAAACTGGCTATTTCAATAATAGCCCCATTTGTATTTCAATTGTAACCAAATACACCCCAAGCCCAATTAAAACCCCTACACAATTAACACAACCCACTTCTATAAGCCGCCCAGCCTGGAACCAATCTTGTCCGTTGATCTCAAGAGATCAACGGTCCAAAACAAAACATTCCTTTTTTTATCTAACCTACCCCCGAAACCCTAAGTCATTTTCACCAAACAGCTGCCCTGAAAACCCATTCCCTCTCCAATTCTCTCTGAGACCTAGACCAAACCCTAGCCGCCGCCACCCAAACCAGCCCTAATCCCTTCAATCCTCACTCGACCCATTGATTCCCATGGCTATTTGAGACGTATACCTGTCTCATACGTATCATGGTTGCTCATTTTTGTGATTTCATGGAAGGATCTCAAAGAGATCTAGTCCAGACCTGGTTCAAAACTCTCAGAGAGTCTATCCATGGTCTTTCATTCCATTTTTCGGCCATCAATGGCTGTTCGAGTAGGATCCATGACTTTTTCGGCTAAAACCGATAACATTCTAAAGTTTTCTCATCTTCTCAAGGTTCTCTGAAACCCTATCTCTTTAGATTTTTCACTTTTCTTTAAATCTGTCTTAGATCTAGGTGTATCTATGAGTTTTTAACCGATTTTTCTTCATCTTTACTATTTTTTGAAACCCTAAAGTCACTATTGTTCGGTTATTCTCAAATCTTTCTAGATCTGAGATGATTCAAGTATTATCAAGCTTTTTCCTCTAAAAATCTCCTATTTTAACTAACTATTTCGATTTTAGTCATTCTTTTCTAAAACTAGGGTTTCTCGGAGTTCTTTTACGCATGTTCTAACTGATTTCGTTATGATTAAACCATTTCCCTTATTTGTTTTGATCGATTTTGTGCTCTTACTGCCTTTAACTTGACTTTGTTAAAAATTCCTTTCTTTTAAGATTTTCTTTACTTTGTTTCTGTAATTTTCCTTACTTTGCCTCTCTGAGTGTTGGCATGCTTTCTTTACTCTATGTCTGTATGTTAACCTGCTTACTTGAGTCCTGAGATTATCCTGCTTCGAATATGTTTTACTGAATCCTTAGCCTACTTATGTCGCTTTTGCATGACTGTGTTCACTTTGTTTGTTCATCATTTGCTATGCTTCCAATATATTTTCTTGCTACATCTGTGGACTTCCTATATTTATATGTTGAAAGTATAGAGTCATGACTCCCTTTTGATCAAGTCTGGTTTCCTTAATCTATGGTGATTGAAAATTTTCTTTCAAAAACCCTAAAAGCTTTGCCCGTTTGTTAAGCTAACTGATTTCCTTACCCTATTTTGCAATGATACTTATTTTCTTTAGTAAGTTGTGTCCTTAATCAGGGCTTTACGAATTTGGTCCTACTCTATGTTATTGAATCTCGACCCCTACCTTTCCATTTGATTTGATTAGTAGCTTACCTTAATTAATTCTCCTTGCCTTGTCTGCATTGCTACTGATTGTCTCCTTAGTTTGAAAACTTTCTGAACCTAGCCTTAATTACATGTTCTATACTGGTACTATTTTTGAAATCTTTCCTTACTTGTTATACTCCAGCCGTGTATGATTTCTTTCCTTAATTGTCACCCGCCCTTTTACCATTCACACTGACTCCCTTAATCAGAGGGAGATTCGAACCATTTTTTTATGCTGAGTTCCATAATTACTGAAGAATTGCTTCTTGCCTTATTTGAACTAGTTTTCAAACTACTATATAAGTGACTCTCTTCTACAGCCTAACACATGAACAATAAGTTCAAAAACACATACATACCTAAAAACTCTCCCTTCTCTCTTTGATACTTGTGCTAACTACTTATGTAGCTGGCTGAAAGCCAAGGCTAGATTGTGAAGCTCTACTTGCTTTACTTTCTGCATTCTGCTTCTTTAAGTGGTATGTTTCTAGTTCGATTCTGAAATTCAACTCTATGTGCCCCCCATTTTCTGTCAAACCCTGTCTCTTTCTGCATTGACTAAATGGCTCACGTTGTTTCATTGCACTTCATATTTACTATTCAACATGCTTAAGTTCTGCCCTCTCTTGTTCAAATGTAATCAGCATGTCTACTTGAGGTCCTGTTTATGTTCATTAACTAGTATGTCTCCTAATGTACTTGATTAACACTAAGTCATGACTAATTGTGCGTAATACACCCCTGCATGATTACCCTTATACCATGTCCCTATGTCTTATTACAATTCTATGTCCAAGCATGATTCCCTTGTTAACTTTTTGAAGTAATTATTTGTGTTCTAAAGGCCAATCAGTCCCTACTTGTTGTTTGTACTTGCTGATCTATGTGCATCTCTTCTTAGCCATGTTTATGTATTTCTGATTTGGGTCCTCTATGTCCCCAACCCCTTATTTCCCTGCCTGTGAATGTCGGAATGATACTATTCTTTGGATTTGTTCTGTATGTGCTGGTTTGTTCCAAATTGTTGTTGCTCCTATTCCAAACTATTTATCCCTAAGCAACTCTTCTGTTAAACTTATTTCAAACATGCTATTTCAAAACTGTTTCCCAACTCAACTCTTTTAAATCTATGTCAAGCACTCTCACATGTACTCTTAGACCACTAGGTTCTGCCCCTTTTGTGTGAGCATTGCCTTGGGACCCTGGAGCTCCCTCTGAACTTGGACACATAAAAGCTAGCCTTTCTACACCACACTTACTCTATCTTGTTTATGAAATCTAGGTATAAGCGCTGCCCGGGATCCCTTGAGATCCTTAGGGAACTCTGACAAACCCGGATATGAGAAAGCTATGGAACAATCTTGGCACTTGAAGTGATTTATTACATAACTCAGGGAGGAAGCCCTAATCAGGCTTCCTATAGTGTAACTTATTATTTTTTTCATTGCTACTTATGTAATTCATTTCAATGTTGGTTTGTAATAACTTGTACTGGGGTTGGCTAGTAAAATGTGATAGGGTAAATATGCATGCTATAGTTATTAAGGGTAGAAAACATGTTATTAGGTTTATATTCCTAATTGCGCAATAGAAACCATGCTTAAAGTTCATATATGCGTTAGAAATTATGCTCTTAAGATCCCATCTTTAATGTTTCTGCATGTACACCCTTACAAAAATCATGGTTGAAATCTGCTAATGATTAGCACTTTACTATTATGTTATGCACTGCCATGTACATCTAGAAATCCTGCTTTAGAATAAAGGGTTATTAAAACAAAGAGTGCTACTCTTGCACACTGGACAACATGCTCTATAATGTTATAATCTTTTCTGCATTTAGAAATCCTACTTTAGAAAATTCTGCAATCCTTTTCTGCATTTAGAAATCCTGCTTTAGGAAATGCTGCATACAAACCATCATGAGCTTTATACATGCATCTTAGATACCATGTTTTAGGATCTCATTCGTACTTGCATTCACACTTAGTGTAAACTGCTGATTATAAAAGAGGTAAAAAAGAGCTTCACATTAGACTATCTTGTTTAAAATAAACTGGTAACAATCCTTGCATTTTATAACACCTAGAACAGCATGCTCTTAGGAAAAAATGACTTCTGAACTTCTAAATTGTTCTGGTAAATGCTTAGGCAAGCCTTAGGTATCCAATCTCTTATAAAGTTGTAAACTGCCTCTTTGTGTGTACTGCTTAATAATTAATAGGCAAACCTGATTCAGACTTCTTTTCTGAGTCATGTGGTAAATTTGATTCACTGTTATCACTTAAAAACCTTGTTAAGATCTGAATGTGGACCTTAATTGTGTATGAGTCATGCTGTCTATGTGCATTACCTGTGGAGGTATATTTGAGCCTTTCGTTTGTCTTTCATGCTCCCCTTAATTGAAGTCCTACTTGTTATTGTATGTCGCCTTAGTATTTTGCCTTTAAACCTGAGGGTCTTCCTAGAACCTCCTTCTTGTAGGATAGGAATCCTAAATTCCTCCAGGACTGGTAGGAAGGGATGGTTAACAGCGTGCAATAAGGGTCGAGACCAACCTTCGCTTTACTTACCTTCACGGGGCGGGAAAGGGTAGATATGGATATGATGACCGGTGCATTAATACCACGCGTAGCCCCTCTTTGAGGAGTGTCATAACGGTTATTGCATTGATGTGATCCATATTACAAACAAACCTAGCACACCCCCCTTTATATTCACAAATATGTTTAGATTGTAGTCCTTTTCAAAAATCTAGTTTTTCATTAGTTGTTTTCTTACACTTGTTTGTTTAAACTTAAATCCCCTATTATTTGAGTTATACTTTTTTATTTACTAATTGTACAAACTCACAAAAACTGTTTGGCCGGGAATCACACTAGTGGATCCTAAGGGTTGACTAACACCTTTCCCTTAGGATAATTTCAAGCCCTTACCCTATCTCTAGTTACCAAACGTAGTTATAGATGAACCCTATAGGTGCCCTAATGCACCTTAAATCGTTAGGTGGCGACACTTCAAAAATACAAACCCCTTTCCCAAAAGGAAAAAGTTGTCCCATACCAAAATGTCATGAACCCGATTCCTCCGCGAGGAAAGGAAAAAGAAGGCGCGACACTAGATCCGAAAATTAGGCCTAAAAAGGGTCGTTTGAGCCTAAATTTTATTCTTTCCCCGCGAACGAGACTAAAAATACGATATCATTTATTAATTAATCCTACTTAAGTAAAATAACTATTAAAATAAGACTGACCATTAAAACAAAATTATTTTTGGTATTTTCCAAAATTAAAAATGACTACAAAACATTAATGAAATAATTTTTTTTGTAATTTTTATTTTCTTGTAATAAAATAAAGTAAAAGAGTCAAAATTAGTTGAAATAGCGATATTAGGCCTAAATTAAATATTTACATGCTAAAATACAAAAAATCTTAGGAAGGGTCAAAATTACATGTTTACACCTGTCGCAGCTTGATGCTCGAGTGACTGGATTTCTTTTCCGTAGGAAGGACAACAGCTGCCTTGCTTTTCCTCTTCTCGGGATCCAAAGCCCCTACTTCGCCGCCAGGGGGCGGCCTCATCAACATATTCTCGCCAAAACCGACACAAGTGCAGTAACCGCAAAATGTCACCACTAAGGGCGCGGGGGAAACGCAAATACATAGGCGGTAAAGAAACTTTATCGTGATTCTTGGCCACCCATCGCCCCTTGGCCAGGTCGGTCCAAGACCGAACAAGATATGGGAACGCCTCGTCCAATCACTTGATCCAACCCGACAAATTCGGAACTGCCTTGGGGTACCAAGCATAAGATCGTTATTTCAAAAGAAGAATAGTTAAAAGCGGTTAAGGGAAAATTGCTTACGTTAGGTATTCCACTTCTCCGGAAAAGGCATCGTCTGGGCCGGGATGATATCCGAGGTCTTTACCCGGATAAATCTTCTCATCCACCCTCGATCCTTTCCCTCGTCAACACTCAAGAAAAATAAATTTTTGGATCGATGATGGAGCCTGATCAAACCTCGATAAAATTGAGGGTTGTACATCCTAATCAAATGATTGAGGGTAAAGGTCTCACCCTCAACCCCTTCGATGAAATGACGAAACATCAATTCTATCCTCCATAAAGAAGGATAGATCTGACCAAGCATCACTTGGTATTTGTCACATAAGTCAAGGATAACCGAGTCTATCTCCGGGGGAGAGGACTCGGAAGAATTATCGGGACCCAAGGTGAATGGGTAGGTGTACACATGAAGAAAGCCGGTCTTATGGTCCATTATATTCTCGTTAGGACCGGGAATCTCAACCCCCACTACCTTACTACATCGGCAGTCTGTCCTCACTATGTTAATGTTGGTCACGACTCTAATGTATCGGGACACGTGCTCCACCGAACCGGTGTGGATGAAGTGGAATCAATTTTAAAATCCTTTGACATATCAAGATTAGGTGGGGTACACTGTTCCAAAGAAGGAATCGCTCTGGTTTTCTCCTTAGATGATCGAGATGATAATGCAACGTCATTCCGTTGAGGAACTATTCTAGAAGTCCTAGCCATGCCAATGGTAAAAATTTCTCTAAAACAAGATGGAAGAGTGGAAGAGACAATGGGTTCTGACTCGTGAATTTGAAGATGTGCTAAAAATAAGAGGTCTATATATTTATAGGAACCACCTGGGCAGCGGAAAGGGCGAGCCAATGAGAAGTTCATGGTTTCCTCGATAATCACGGGTGGCGGTGACCCTTGCACGGTTTTTTGGAACAGGCATTTAATGCTATTATCGGGTGACATCATGGCAATGATGCCCTCGGAATGACGGCTCAAAATCGTTTCCTATTACTTCATTCCAGGAAACGCGGAGAATATTTGTATACGGTGAAATCAGAAGGTTCCATTTCTCGTTATTAAGGTGCTATCGGGGATTCATATCGAATATCTCGAGGCTGCAGGGTTGCGGTCGGGTTCTCTCCTTTGATGTCCATTTACGCTTGACCCAATGATGATGCCGAGGATGGGGAACTCCCAAGGCGAGCAGATAGCATCGGCAGAGTCTGATATCATATTTGGCCGTCCCATCTTCGTATCTTTACAACTAATGCATCCTGTATTATATTTCTCCTCCTATGTAAAGGGAATTCTCAGCACTTTGTAAGGGGCTGTTGTTGCTCCAACTATCTACATAAGATCAATAACATCTCTCTCTCTATCTCTCTCTCTTTCTCTCTAACTTATTCGTTCGAGGCTATCACTTTCATTTATTGTTTTCATACTTGTTCTTCATTCATCGCTTATCATTGGCTATAAAGAGCCTCCATTAATTATATTCTAACTGTTAGCCTTTCCCGTCTATCCCCGATAGCTCGAGCTCGAGCTCGAGCCCGAGCCCAGGCATCGACCTCGAGACCCCTCATCGGTCAGTCCGAGGCCCGGAAAGCAAGATCCCCTGGTTTAATATTAATCCCATTTTAGCTTTTATTTCATCCTTTAACTTCATATATCTAGCATCAATTGCTCTAACAACTAGCATAAAAGTAGATCACATATTTTTGGAGCCCCCATCAACAAATTTAATTGTCGTTACCATTTTCACGGTAAACAGAATCTTAGTAATTATCTCCTCGAGGAGGTTAAGAAGAGGAGGCGTGATTAGTTGGGACAGGATACTCTGGAGGTGGCCGGGACAACTCCTAAATCTGTAACCTTTTGTATCTAGGCACAACAATTCAAACCCTAATACTCATCCTGGAGTAGTTGCAGTGGATTGGGAGCCTTTTAAGGTGGAATGTATATATTTTGTAAACAAAACTTGTGTAGGTAGGGTAATTTACTAAACATGAACATTTAGGGTAATAAAGTTTCCAATAGTGTATAGGAATGAAAAAATTCCCTTTTTTTTGTCTTCTCCATTAAGAAGAAATTCAGAAATAGCCAGATTTACAAGTGGTAATTGAAAAAGTAGCCACAATTTCAAATATAATCGAAATTTAGTCACTTTTCATGTAAAGATAAATCTGAACGAAAATATTGTTCAAAATTTGAGTTCCAGTATAAAATAATGGTCCAGCATAATATTCTGGAAGTTCATAAACAAGTGCTCCAATCTCCAGTATATTATGCTGGAACTTTTTGTGTTTTGGAGTTCCAGCATAATATGCTGGAAGTTTATACACAGGTGCATATTTCTCTAGTATATTATGCTGGAACTTTCAGTGTTACAGCAAAATAATGGCTATTTTTCAATAACTTTACGAACGATGGCTATTTTTCAATAACTTTACGAAAGCTGGCTAGCCCGTGCTATTTTGACTCTCCATTACCACATCTCCCACCAGCGCCACTTTTACCACCACCATACCACCGTGATCACCACCATAAGCAAAACTAATCCCTCTATCTACACTCCTTTACTGCCACTTTCTTTGTCTTTCCTTCTCCGTTATCTTCTGTTTTCTTTTCCGCCACTAGCCATTTCCTTAGTCTCACTATCAACCACCACCATAAACATATCTTCTACAAAAAGTAAAATTAACCAAATAATCAGTCTTTATTCTTGGTGAGTTTGAATTTATTAACGCTCTCAGTAATATTTGACACATTTTCACTAATATTTTCCATCAAAATTATTCTTTGAGTATGATCAATTGATCAAAATTTTCACAAAAAAAAAAAAAAAAAAAAAAACCATTTCAATTTTTGTGATACTAGCTTCGAAATTTAACTTGCCAAAAAAGTTTGAATCTTGTTTGGAAAGGATGAAAGAAGTTTAAGATTCAAGCACCACTAATAGTCTGGTGCTAATCTTCATTCCTACCGGGTCAACAATTTTCCAGTGAGATCTTGGAGCAAATAGAGGAAGTGGGTTATGGGCAAAAGGATATTGAAGAACGAAAAAGGTCCATATTTGCCTCTAAACTTTACGAAAAGGTCTATATATAACCTTTGTTAGAAGTTTGGCTCATTTAGAACCTTGCCATTATACTCTTGGCTCAGATATACCCTTACGATCAAACGGCAGCCACGATGGATAATTTATCCATTTAGAAATGGACACGTGGCCTTTTAAAATAGTACCAACCCATTTAATTTGAACCCAGTCGGATATGATAACCCACCCATGCCCGACCCGTTTAGTTTAACACTTTTCTTTTAACTCCTGAAAATTAACTCGACCACCTTTAATTTCTACCAATCTCGACAACTATGTCACACAAAAAAAAACAGAACTTTCTATAGTTTCTATTTCTCGTTTCTTTCTTATTCTACTCTGTTTTGCCTTTTAATCCATTTTTATAAACATAAAAAAAGTATACTAAATAAGTTGTTGGCTAGGTGATGAATCCCATTTTAATGCAAGTTCATATGCATAGGGGTGTGCATTCAAATCGGTTTATCGATAAATCGAATCGATTATTTGTTACCGGTTTATCGATATCGGTTTATCGATTTCGATTTGGATTTCAAAATTTTTCTTATCGAGTTATCGATTTTGATTTCGATTTTGTCCTCTTCGGTTATCGGTTTATCGATAAACCGATAAGATGTACTAAAAAGATAATTTTTTTTTTTTAATTTTAAACTTTTTTCTTTTTACACTTATTCTACAATACCCTTTCCTTTACCCTAAGTCCTAACCCTATTATTTCCTCTACCACATTTAAGGAATGATCATATTTAAAGTTCAAGGGAATGAAGTTCAAATTAATGGAAGAATTAGCCGTGATGATGTATCTTTTTTATTTTTTTATTTTTTTATACCGTTGGAGTGTTGTTGGCGTACATTTGATCCCTTACTTTAGTTCATTGCATGTGCTCGTTGACAGAATTTTAATATTATAAATGGTGTTCGTCTTATTTTAGCTTCTTTTTGTCCATATTAGTTAGGCATGTTTATAGCGATATACTTTCCGTAAAAATACGCAAATTTTCTTATTGGTGTAATTGATAACCGAATCGATAAGCCCCAAAAATTGATAAATCGAAATCGAAAAAATTAAAACCTTATTGAAACGATTATGATAAGCATATGTACAAATCGATAATCAATAAGTAATTATCGATAAGGGTCAAAATCGAATCGATAAATCGAATGCACACCCTTTTTGTATTTTTGCTTGATATATATTGTCAAAACCGCATCAGAAAATTCACAAGTAGTTATTAGCAGTCAACCAAGAATCATAAAACAATTGTCAATTAACAGTATAATCAAGTCAAGCGTTCTGTATTTCACCTTGTCATGGGCACCATATAATCTTTCTATACCCAAAAAATGAGTTGTAGTAGAGAAGGTTCTAGCCAGAGCATAGATTTTTAAGTTCCATGCCTGTTGCTTCCAAATTACTCCTCACTTGACCTTCAGGAAATCACATTACCACAAGTTTCTGAATCTTCTCCTCAAGACTGGGAAGTCTCAGTCTAGTAATGAGCTATACACATTAAGCATCCAACATTGCCCAATCTTAATTCTTTGAAGAAATACGTGTAAAAGTGTTTCAGAAGAAACATATTAAATAGAAATCATATAACAATCCCAGTTTCACTCATATAACTTGTATCTGTACAGTCGTGAGAAAACAAGAGATATCTCTAATAAAGTGTATTTGTTAGCCTCCCAGTCCTCTCTGTATTATTGTAAACTTGTAACACGATTTAGTCTAGAAAGTGCAAAATCTGAAAAGAATATTATATTTCCAACTACCAATTTAAAATGATCGAATTTGACCATCAACTGGTATCTGGTTTACTCACCAAAATTCTTCAGCGTTGATTATGATTCAAGGAGTGAGAGATAACATGTTATATACACCCCAATAGGCTCTACAATTTATCAGCAATTCTTCCCATGGCATCTGCAAGCTTATCAAGAACTGCTATTAAGCTATTGACATGGTCTTTCCTCTGCTCCCTGTCCAGCTGATAATGTGCATTCTGAGCCTCAAGTTGGGAGCTCAGCAGATTACCATTCCTCTCCAATGCTTTGGCTAACTGATGCTGCAGATTGTCCGCTTCTTCATCTGTATCCGTGACACCACGCTTCCGTTTCTTTCCTTCCTGAGCACTTCCTCCATCAGGATTTGAGGTCGGTTCTTTCTGATGATTTATACCTGCCCAGAACAAATAGCACACCTCAAGAAAGGGAAAGATCACCGACTTCCAACTTGTTCTTTTGGTCGATCTTCTGCCTTCTGCAGGGAGGTGTTTCTTTTCTTCCTTGTTTAATTAATCTTCTTATTATTTTTATTTTTATTTTTTACCCCTCCCATTGAGCTCCCACTTGCTCCCTTGGTGACTTGAACCTGCAGCCTTTGGGTTGGAGGTGGAGGGTGCTTACCACATGAGCAACCCTCTCTTGTCTAATTAATCTTCGTTTGGGATTTGTTTTCAAAGGACATGAGCAAGGACATTTGACAATATCACATCTCTTCATTCTTTTCATATTTAGTAGACATGACATTTCAAATATTGTAACTTTAAACCAGCATTAGACTTTCGGATTAATGATGACAGGGTAACACGCTCCATCTACTTCAGGGCAGTCAAATAGACACTGTTAATTGCTTCAAAGAGAGATAAAAGTTCTATGGTATTTCCAGCATGATATCAGAAAACCAAAGAGCCAAGGACCAGGTTTTCAGTAAGATCACCTTCTGTTCCATTACTCAAATTTAAGAGAATTTGAATTTATAAAAGATGGTGCTTTGACATTTTTATACTTACCAGGTTAGAGTTATGCCTGGATAAGTTTGGAAAACACCAAAATTTACACTAACAGGTAATGAACCATGCATACGTGCCTCCGTTCACTTTGTATAAACACAAAAACCTCTGTTGGACGTAAGTATAACCTATTTTCTATTACTGATGATCATGAATTAAAAATGTAATCAAATCAAAGCAAACCACATATTGAGGATTCTAGAGGTACCTTGAGCATTACATTCTATAGGTAGTGGTTGATACTGCTGTTCTGCCAAAAAAAAAAAAAAACGTTAACATAAACAAAAGAAAGTCAAATACCAGAAGTATAAACCTCCCTAAAAGACTTAAATAAGTAAACCTATTCTGAACTATGCACTGGAGACAAGTAGAAGCTAAGTACTTTCCAAAGGAATGAAAAGGCGAAAATCCGTTATTCACAATACTCAAACTAGCAACATAGTTCACCTGGTATTTATGCCACTCAAAAGAGAACCAAGTGATAAAAGAAAATAAAAATTAATCTCGAGGAAAAAAAAAAAAAAAAAGTATGGCTAAAAAGTTTTTAAAAAAAAAAACGCCCTTTATCAGAGGGTATATGGAAATTTTGAGCAGCAAAAAGTAGCCTAAGGTGAAAACAGACATTTCGAAAGAATTCTTGAAAAAAAGAGAAGTAATGTAGCAGAATAATATGTGATGGCCATCGGTATAAAA
>MU755283.1:24094-53416 GCA_026770625.1 Nicotiana glauca
CCCCTCCCATTGAGCTCCCACTTGCTCCCTTGGTGACTTGAACCTGCAGCCTTTGGGTTGGAGGTGGAGGGTGCTTACCACATGAGCAACCCTCTCTTGTCTAATTAATCTTCGTTTGGGATTTGTTTTCAAAGGACATGAGCAAGGACATTTGACAATATCACATCTCTTCATTCTTTTCATATTTAGTAGACATGACATTTCAAATATTGTAACTTTAAACCAGCATTAGACTTTCGGATTAATGATGACAGGGTAACACGCTCCATCTACTTCAGGGCAGTCAAATAGACACTGTTAATTGCTTCAAAGAGAGATAAAAGTTCTATGGTATTTCCAGCATGATATCAGAAAACCAAAGAGCCAAGGACCAGGTTTTCAGTAAGATCACCTTCTGTTCCATTACTCAAATTTAAGAGAATTTGAATTTATAAAAGATGGTGCTTTGACATTTTTATACTTACCAGGTTAGAGTTATGCCTGGATAAGTTTGGAAAACACCAAAATTTACACTAACAGGTAATGAACCATGCATACGTGCCTCCGTTCACTTTGTATAAACACAAAAACCTCTGTTGGACGTAAGTATAACCTATTTTCTATTACTGATGATCATGAATTAAAAATGTAATCAAATCAAAGCAAACCACATATTGAGGATTCTAGAGGTACCTTGAGCATTACATTCTATAGGTAGTGGTTGATACTGCTGTTCTGCCAAAAAAAAAAAAAAACGTTAACATAAACAAAAGAAAGTCAAATACCAGAAGTATAAACCTCCCTAAAAGACTTAAATAAGTAAACCTATTCTGAACTATGCACTGGAGACAAGTAGAAGCTAAGTACTTTCCAAAGGAATGAAAAGGCGAAAATCCGTTATTCACAATACTCAAACTAGCAACATAGTTCACCTGGTATTTATGCCACTCAAAAGAGAACCAAGTGATAAAAGAAAATAAAAATTAATCTCGAGAAAAAAAAAAAAAAAAAGTATGGCTAAAAAGTTTT
The DNA here is from genome assembly GCA_026770625.1 of Nicotiana glauca. Taxonomy (NCBI): domain Eukaryota; kingdom Viridiplantae; phylum Streptophyta; class Magnoliopsida; order Solanales; family Solanaceae; genus Nicotiana; species Nicotiana glauca. Next base: position 25,103 of record MU755283.1, read on the forward strand.
TAAAAAAAAAAACGCCCTTTATCAGAGGGTATATGGAAATTTTGAGCAGCAAAAAGTAGCCTAAGGTGAAAACAGACATTTCGAAAGAATTCTTGAAAAAAAGAGAAGTAATGTAGCAGAATAATATGTGATGGCCATCGGTATAAAATAAACAAACTGTTATAGGAGGGAATAGTACCGGAAATAGGTGTTGGAGCAGGAATAGGCATGTGCTTATCTTTGTCACCAGCTTCAGACTGCTCAAAATCTGAGAACAACCCTTCATCTGCTGCAGCACTCCGCCCGCTGTCAAACAATGCCTCTGGCTCATTAACTGCTGCTGCAGGCGCCAAAGCCAAAGCCAAACCTGCCTCCATCTCCTCTCCGCCGCTTCCCCGGTCCAGAATTTCGTAAACCTCCTTATCAAAAAAACCGGGCAGCTTTCTCTCTCGCCTCAAGTCGTTCCTCATCACCCAAAATGACTCACTTTCTTCCTTTATCCCACACTCCCACTCTTTAATCTTCTTAAAGTCACCGGCTAAATTACTCCATCTTTTCCGGCACTGAACCGGACCCCTGTTCACCCCGTGCTTTTTACAGTAGGATGAAACAGATGCCCACTTGGGTTCAACCTGAGCCGAACCCGAACCCAATTCCAGTCCAGCCGTACGCCCTCTTCGGACCCTGCTCTCTGCCACTCTTTTGCCTTGTATGAGGACCAGGATTTCTTGCCTGGTCCATCGTGGCAGCCTGGGCGCTCTGTTTCCGTCATCGGCGCCGTTGACCGATTGCTGACGGCCGCCGTTTGAATCGCCGTCAAAGGCGAGGGTCAATGGCTCAAGAGCCATTCAGTGGTTTTTGAAGCGCACGTGAGGGTATTATGGTAACGGCGTTTGGTGTAGAATCCAGGCCCGTTATTTGATTTCCACTCTAACTAGTGTTTTTGGTTGTTGAGAAGAGATGTGTCTTACTTTACTTTACTTATGGAGAAGAAAACATAGTCATCGATATAGGGTTGGGATCCTTTTTTGGTTTAACTCCGATGGTTATTGCACATCTTTGTTTATGGAATATAACTTTATCACTAACATCCAAATAGGAGGGGTATTACTGTTTTTGCCATCTGTAATCTTTAGTATTGGGACAATGAATGACGATTATTTAACTAATTCCTAATATAAGATAAGATCACTTACTTGGTTTGATGTTGATGAAAATGGGCACAAGGCAAAGGGGTCTTATCTATTAAGGCCCAAGGGGACCAAGGAGCTCCTGGGCAAAGGGCAGGCCTCTTTTCGTATCAAACCATTTGGTATTTGTCACTCTCTCTATTATATGTGGTCACTTTCCTTGGTGTGGAATTTAGGCGTTTATCTTTTGATTAGCCATGAATTTCATCCAATCAAATGCCATCTGACTATCTGAGGCATCAATTTTTGGTGCTATCCCATAGGCCATAACGCACTGTTTACCTTTGAAAATAATAATTACAACTAGATTTGATTTTGTGGGCATAATTTATTTTTATGCTAGTTGTTAGGTAGTAGATGCTAAATGTGAGACTAGAAAATAAGGTAAAAGCTTTGAAAATAGTATAATACACAAATCGAGTGATTGAGAATCGGGGCCTCGAGGTCGAACAAAGCGTTAGGTTGTGAACGGCCGATGAAGGAATAACAATTTTAAGAGCTTTGATAAGAGCTCTTTAAATCAATAATGAGTAATAAATGAAGAAAAATTAATGAAAAACAATAAATGTAAGCAATAAAATAAATGTAAACAATGGAATTAAGGAAAAATGTGTTTAAGTTACAGAGCAGAGAATGTTCTTGTATATTTAATGTTGTGTCTTACAAAATGGTAAGGGTCCCCTTTATATATGAGAGGGAATCCCAACATAGTGCAGATGCATTTATTACAAGGATATGAGCTGGTACATCTATTTAATGCCACGGTATGGGCTTGAACAAGCCCAATGGACTTGGTCAGCTTTAATTACGTGCCTTGGGAACTTCCCATTTGTCCATCATAGCTATCGATTTGCATTACCTCGAGGTCGAATATTGAGAACCAATGGGGTCGAACCTCGAGTTGCCTGGGGGCGGCCTTACGAAGTGCCATAACGACCATAAAATCGAAATCTCCGAGTTTAGCCGTATATAGATAGTCCCCGCATTTTTTAAAATGAAAATGATAAGAAACGGTCTTGAGTTCTTACCCCTTTGATACTACCCTCATGAAGTCAGCTCAGCAGAGCATTAAATGCCATGACTCAAAAGACTGTGAAGGGGTCGCTATCTATACGACTATCGAGAAGCCCACGAACCGCTATTGGTTCGGCCTTTCCGCTTCCCAAACGTTGCCCATATGGCCCTTATAAATACCTCAACCATTTTGTTATTCACATTTTTACAACTTTGTCACGACCTAAACCGATGGGCCGCGACGGGCACCCGATACCTTACTTGACCGAGTACCAACGTAACGTATCTTTCTTATATGACATATGTCTACAAGCCTCTAAGAGTACATAAATGTCATAAAGGTCGGGTTAGAGTCCCGCCATACCAAACAATACACATCTAAATCATACTAACCAAACAAGCAACTCCGAAGCAAATGGAGCGCACCAACATCTTCCGCTGAGCTGATAGCCTAGTTGGAGGGCTCTTGACCTGTCTATCGGGACCTGCGGGCATGAAACGCAGCGTCCCCAGGCAAAAGGGATGTCAGTACGAATAATGTACCGAGTATGTAAGGAACATAAATAAGTACATTAGAGACATGGAAGAAATATAGAGTACATGACTCAACCTGCAAGTTTGAATAACTTTGTAAATCATAAATTACTTTTAGCGTCATGCATATGCATATGAATGTCATGTCGTGCATAGGTACATGTTTCATAACATCATCAACCTCTGAGGGCATCCCATCATATCATATCGGCCACTGTGGGCAAAATCAAAATCATCATCGTATACCAGCTGATCAGGTGGTGGTGCGTATATAACGTCATAACCTTTCTCATATCCTATATATATATATAAAACATCGTTTGAATACATACATATATACATGTATATAACGCCATTTGAATTATGTTTTATCCACTGTGGGCAATATCATCATCATATACCAGCTGATCAGGTGGTGATGCATATATAAACGTCGTAACCTTTTCCCATATTCCATATACATATATTTACATATATACGCGTATATAACGCCATCTGGTCATGGGTCAATGCACGTGTATAAATGAGTGAAATGCATGAAAAATACATAATAATCTCGATATTCCTTCCGGATAAACTTTTCCAACTGCGTATTATTCTGAGACCTATGAACAGAAGATAATAATAATTCTCATGAGGAATCAAGAATATAAACACCCCTACTATTTCTATAAATAGACCGACATATAGAAAACTGTGTATTTGCTCATTTCTTCAGTATAATTTAGATCATGCCAAAAGAAAGAAGGGAGAGCCTTACCATACCTGAAGTAGGAAGAACTCCATATAATATTACGTTGGAAACTCTCGTGGATTGAACTTAGAACCAAAACGGATTAAGCTTATGCGCTTTGTAATTGAGTAACGAAATCTGCTTTGATTTGTTGAAGTTTTAGACGAAACTCCTTCTGTTCCTTTGAACCAAAAGAACGAAATAGACTTCCTCTAGTCTATCCTTCGTAGAGATAAATCTAACCAACGAAGTTGTAAACTCTAAAATTCCAAAATAAAGAAGAAGATGATTGCTTAATTTTTGTTTTGAAAACGTTATTTGTGGTTTTACAAACAGAAGGTGTAGGGGTTAGAATCATATCTCAACTATTCCTTGCAATTCTCAATAAGTATTGCACATGTACATAGAGATCTCAAACCAGTAAAATGCTCTCTATCCATTCTTCATCCATACCAAGAATTGAAATTGGAAAGTTTGAGTATGCCTCTTATTTTTTGGAATTTGAATATTCTTGTTCTGTTTTTGTCCAGATAATGGAATAAGATCCATATCCTAATTAAATTTTAAATCCCTAGATTGCCACCTAGACTATGTGACTACTTAGTCATTTCTAGCTTTGTGGCTTCTTGCCACGTGGGGGTGGGGGTGAGATATTAATTAATTTTTTTATCCACTTATTAGTTAATCGGGTAATGTCCTATTACTCGGTAATTAATCAATTACCCGCATAATTTAAAATTGCCCCGAATTACTTAAAATATTACTCACCTTTCACATACCTTATACATCTTTCTATCAAAGCCATGTGGTACCTTGTATGGCACTAGTCCATAAATACCGTGTATTTTAGCTCGGGCCGTATTTTATCCCAAAATGGCAAATTTTAACAAAATTCATTTTTCTTAGACTTGCTCCTTCTTTCACCTTCATGAATTTACTAATCACTTGTAAAATAGCATAATGCTTATAATCCCCAAATAATATTTTCCTTTGACTAATGTCGGTTACCTTACAACAAATTCAACGTAAAATACTGCAAGGTGCAACATCATCGTAACTTATTACTGCGAAGCGTAACATCACCGTAATGTAATACTACAGGGCGCAACACTGTCGTAACTTAATACTGCAGGACGTAACATCAATCGTAATATATTACTGTAGAAGGTAACACCATCATAACATATTACTGCAGAGCATAACATCATCGTAATGTAATACTGCGGGATGTAATATTGACGTAATATTGAGGGGCGTAACATCATTCCCCCCTTTGGAACATTCGTCCTCGAATGTTGACTGATGCTTTTATCATTTTCGTAACTTATAGCTCTTGTGAACACCTTAATACTCTTCATTTCATTTAAACAGTTGTTTTGTGAATAAATCCAAAGTCTAGGGTATCCCCCCCTCCTCTTTAGTCCTTTTTCTCATATCATGACCTGTGGTCGAAATCTTCCTAATCTAGCAACTTCTGTTACCTCCTGTCATACAGCCTATATGACCCTGGCTTTGTAGGTGTAGTTATGCTATTCTTCTTTCCTTTTTTCTTTTTCCTTTTTCCTTTTTCCTTTTATCCTTTAGTCAATCTATAGGCCTTACTTTGTATATACAAGGCTTAATAGGATGCCTATCTGGGCCTCTATAGGTATACTGAAGTCCTTTGCTCGATACTTTGTAGAACTTGCGAATATGGCAATATCTTATTTCATAGATCTGGTTACCTATTCACATGACTTTACTGCATTTACACGGGTTATACTATACCATAATTTTTTTGCTTCAATCAACCTTTACTGAGGTATGCTTACCAAGTTCCTAGTTACTTTTGTTGCCTACCCTTTTGGTATAAATCTCAGTTCTTTAATGCCCCTTCATTACCGTTTGTCTTAAGAATCATGGCCTAATCTCATGGCATACTTTGTAATTTAGACCATTGTTGATTCGCCTCAATGTTGATCTATAATCTTTTACTTGAAGACTTAAAACTTCTTACGTAATACATTACCGCTAGGGTTTACGTTTCATCGAGGAATATTTGAAGTGATTTTCCTGATCCACTTAGGGGTGATACTGTACTTCAATGACCATATTTTATAGCATCCCAATGTGATTCACTTATGTGGGTATTTTAATCTCGTACAATCCATGAAATCCTCTTCAAATCACTACTCCCTTGAAGGCCTAAACGTCATCCTTTATCAATCACAATTACACCCTCATTGTACTACCAGGGAAGCATTCCATATTTTCTAGATGCTACTAGTCTTAGACTCCTTTGAGTTCATTCAGGCTATACTGAGCTTTCTATAACTTAGAGAACCCATTATCTCTCTTGTTTTCATGAACTTAATCCTGAGGACTTATCCATTCTCGTCTCCTTTTCACTTGCCCTTCCTCATTCTTACTCATGTTTTCTTAAAACTTTATCGCTCTACCATACTTTAGCTTGCGACCTATAAATATCCATTTATAATACTCGTAACTTTCCTTCAACTTTCTTGCACCATAGATTTCCTTATGTTATTCTGGAATGTCAAGCGATACATCACATCGTCCCCAACTCTTCTCTATTCTCTTAACTAGATATCTCAGTACTTAGAAACCATAGGTTGGAAGACATGCCACCGACGATGCCGTTATCATTCCCGGTTATTGGACTCCCGTGCTTATAGCCTTCTATCCAAAATGTGGACTATTCACAACTTCATGCATTTGAGTATCTCGTACGTTGTTCACTTTTACCTTACTTACTTAAAATCTCGTATCATATCTTTTATCTCCTTCATAACCTCTCTTCCACCTAGGCGTAATTTACGTCCATAACCTGAAGCTCTATTATAATACTCGTACCTCTAGTACATACACAATTCGGTGGGAGCTTCGTACTGACTTTTTATGAGGCTGCTACTTCTTCTAACTAGCTTCCTTGTAGAGTCATTATAGATTATTGTTGTTGTGTTATTTCTCTTGAACATCTGATATTTAGAGTGATTCTGTCATGTTCTCAAGCACAACTTCTATAATTTTTTCTAGGTCCAATAATCAGACTTCTGATTTACTTAGGTGATGTAATTCTTTAGTTTCCTCTTTCTTCTGATCATCCTTTACGTAGGCTTAAGCTATCTTCCGATCAGTGGCTCATGGTATCGGTTATTACCTTACCTTTTATGGGCTTTATGGAATATCCATGATACAATCTTCTAATAATTCAATCATTTGTCTATGCCCTGGGTTAATTCATTCTTTTAACTTATACCAGAGTCTTTTATGGCTGTATGATTGTCAACAAATATGTTGCCTGGATAATGTTCCAAAATCTTGAGTGTATCCATAACGTACTAACTCCGAATCATTGATCAAATAATTCTTTTGTTCCATCTTAGCTTTCTTTCAACGTAAGCTATTACATTTCCTGGTCTTTCTGCCCCCTCGTTGCGTCCATACTTAGCTTATCTTAGTACCCACACTTGCCAGAGTTTTTTGTTTTTATATATAACCCATATGATCTACCCGAAATCTGATGTCACAGTATCACAGACCAACTACAAATACTACATACAAATGTCTGGAAAGAAAGGCACAATCTGTCTATGAAGTAAATGGAAATAGAATATATATAAAGATATAGAAGAGAATGTCAGGTCAGCGGACGCCTGCAGGACAACCTCGGGATCTCTGACTAGACTGAAGGCAGCCACCCAAAGCTACGGTCCAAAAGTTGTAGCTTCGGGATATGCACATAGTATAGAGTGTAGTATCAGCAAAATCAATCCCATGTGCTGGTAAGTGCCTGGCCTAACCCCGGCGAAGTAGTGACGAGGCTAAGACCAGACTCCAAATAAATCTGTGCAATATATAATATGCAACGGAAAATAAAATAGAAATAAACAAGTAAAGATGGGAGGGGGCATGTTAAAGATGGAAATAAACAACTTAAATTCATTTTTAAGTCAAAATTCATCACTTTTCACAGATTTTTACATAATGGTTTTCTAGCTACGCGCCCGGACTGCGCCTAGGATCGTAGAATTTATTTCTAAAATAAGTAATAACCTTTTGGTTCATCATAAACACAAACTATTCTACAGTTGTTCTTTTGAAGTGTCTTTGATTTCAGGTTCAAGCTCAAAATGTCAAACTAGCAATTAGCATCTCTACCTGTTGTCAATGAGTCTGGTCACCACGGTGAAAATAACAACATAGCGCCCGGTAATAAGGTACCGCCCGTTGATTCCATCGGAATTGTAGTTGCGAGCTCGTTGGATGCTAACTCGCGTTTGGCTATCGTCACAAATTTGACCACTGACCCCGAGAGTAGCATCGGTATTAGAGCCCGATTGACAAAGCAGAATACTCTAAACAATGGAGGATACGAGATCAATCTACGGATTATCTTTGAAATGTGACAGGCTCAACGGAATGCGTACTCTCCCGGGACAGAAACTTACCCTCTCCATCAAATAGCTCTCGTAATTCGAGCACCGGTATGCCTCATATCGCTAGTGTACCAAATCAACTTCCTTCTCCTTGCAAAGGAGCCTAAGGGACCTACCCTCATCCAGATAGCTCCATGGCGGAGCAGTTTAGACCTAAGCCTGTCAAAAGCCTACAAAAGAAAAACTCAATAAGGAAGGGAAGACATGGGATTCAGAAGGCCTATGTCGAAACTCACGGCAAGGTGAAGTCGGTGGAGTTCCTCTAAGGTCGAGCACACAGCTATTGATCTAGTCCCCTCAGCCCTGGAAAAATCAACCCCACTCGAATCATGATCGCTCGGAGGAATCATCTTTCTATAACTAGAGACTTTGGGTACAGCAGGCTTGGACGATGTTTCCATCTCGAAGACTCGGCCCCATTTCGCCTTACTGTGAGTGCCATCACCTGCAAGTACATATCCCACTTATTATTGTTGTCCTTTAGCTCGGAATCTAGCAACCCCTCCCCCTCTCTGGAGGAGCACAACCTCGCCTTTGGAGGCCCTCCGATACCTACGACAGTCAGATTAATATGCGAAAGGTGGAAAACGTCTCTCAAAATAAACAAGGGATAAGGAAAAAGTAGTACACACCCATACCGTGATGTTTTGCTTCCCATCTGCCCTGGGACACAGCTCGCCACCTGCGGTCATCATAAGTCGAGTGGGTTGCCAGCTTCTGGATCCAACCAGGCATATTAGGAATGTTGCCCGATGCCCATGAAATTGCTACAGAAAAGAAGAAAACACGATTACGAAACTAGCTTTCACCAGGAGCAAATTTGAGAAAGCACCGGATGCTCCACACACGTGTATAGTTCCATTCCTCGGGGAATGGCATAAGTTCCACGGGGATAACGTCAGCCATCTGGACCCTAATGAACCGACTAATTTACTGCTAATATCTATCTTCATCATCATAAAAAATAAAAGGCGTGGACGAGCGTCACTATAAGGTTAGCAGACCTCAGGGTGAAAGGGCCGATATAGCCTGACGAGATGGCTGAGGGTGAATTCAAGCCTCGCCTTCTCCACAAAGAACCTCATCATCAACACTATTTGCCAAAACGACGGGTGTATCTACACTAATGTTACCCAATACTTTAAACAAAAGTAGAGCATAACCCTATCAAGGAGGCCAAGTGTGAAGGATATAAGTACACATTCAGAAACCCATCGGCAGGGTCCGTGATACCCTCATCTATGGCGAGGTTAGAGAACTAAAGCGGGAACCTACACAAATACTTTGGTGTTGAAGTAACGAAGGATTCGACGCCGAAATGGAAGGATAGCTATCTGAAATAGTGGAATCTACCAAGAAGCAGAAGCAACCCCATATATATATGTAGGGAAACAACAACAGTCCACCTGACCAAGATAGGCCACTGGAGGCTAATGACTTTGATGCGAGTCTAGAGGCGGTACCCAACCTCGAGGACCTCTGACAAAATGAATTTGGACTTTAAGAAACCAACAGCGTCATCTCCGGTCCCGAGGCGATACCCGACCTCGATGATATCCATCAAAAAGAAGTTAATCTTTAAGAAGCCAATGGCTTCATCTCCAGTCCTGAGGTGGCACCCGAACTCGAGGACCTACATCATCAGGAAGTTAGGTTCCAGGAAGCCTTCAGCACCATTACAGAGTTCGAGACGGTATCCGATCTTGAAGGGTCCTCTCAAAAAGAAGAATAAACACTTTGAGCTCCATCCATAAGGGCTCGACCTTAAGACACCGCCTAAATCTGGGTAACCCCTCATCTGGGACCTATCTACAATGCCTTAAAAGGTTATCTACACCAAGCTCAAAGTGAGTTTCCAGGTGCATAAAGCTAACCCTCACTCAGAGACCACTCTTAGAAATACCAAGGCTCGAGGTACTATTTTCATGTGACTCGATAGTCTCGATGGCCCGAGTCAGTCCAAGGAACAACGATGGGCTCAGAAAGGAGCCATTTCTATCAACCAAAGATCGGAAGGAATACTCGCACCCGAGTTAGATATTAACAATCATCAGTAGAGGCATATATTCAAAATCCCCACAAGTATAAATGAATATGGCAAGCATCAAAGGCAGAAGTCAAGAAAATATCTTTATATTCATAAAAATTCGCTTACAAAGGCCCTAAAGAGGTCCTTACATATGATTACAAAAGCCTACGAAGGGTCCCTACACAGAAATAAAGAAGCAAAGGGATACACATAGTAAAAGGCTAAGAGCCTATCCTATTCTTAAGGGTGTGACCTCGGCAGCAACATCTCCAGATATCATCCCCTTAGGTGCATGACCTCAAAGAAAATATCTTCTAAAGGGTCATCCCCCCGGGAGCCTCGTCTCGACCCCCAGAATGACATCTTCAAAAGAGAAGATTGTGATAACTCGACCGGTCATCTCATGAGTTGCCACTTTGTTTCTCCCATTTCTGCTTGTTATCGCTTTGTGTATAGTTCTACATGTGATCGGGTTGGTTGGTTCGGGTTCGGAAAAGATTTGGTAAGGTTTGAGACACTTAGTCTCTTTTTAGGAAGTTTAAGTTAGAAAAGTCAACCAGATATTGACTTATGTGTTAGAGGGCTCGTATGTGAGTTCCGATGGTTTGATTAGCTTTGGGAGGTGATTAGTGACTTAGGAGCATGATAGGAATGAGTTTTGGAGGTTCAGAGTAGATTTAGGCTTAAATTGGCGAAGTTGGCATTTTGACGATTTCCGGTTGGTAGGTGAGATTTTGATATAGGGGTCGGAATGGAATTTTGAGAGTTGCAGTAGGTTCATTATGTCATTTGGGATATGTGTGCAAAATTTCAGGTCATTCGGACGTGGTTTGGCTGAGTGTTTGATCAAAAGCGGAATGCGGAAAAATTTAGAGCCTTAGGCTTGAATTCGATGAGTTTTGGTGGTTTTGATGTTGTTTGAGGTGTTTTGAAGATTGATACAATTTTTAATAAGGTTATGGGATATGTTTGTGCTTTTAGTTGAGATCCCGGGGGTGCGGGGGTGATTTCGGATGGTTGACAGGGAGTTTGAGGAATTGTTATAGCTGCAGATTGTGCTGCTTTTAGTATTTATGTACCTGCAGATTTGGGTACCGCAGGTGCGATGCCGTATGTGCGGGAAAGAGGTCATAGAAGCGGAGGCTGGGAAGATGGCAGGAACCACAAATGCGGTTGTGGGACCACATCATCGAAGGCGCATGTGCGGAGTGTTGATCGCAGATGCGGAGTGGTCCGCTTTAAGTGATTTCCGCAGAAGCGGTTCATTGGCCACAAATGCGGTATCGCATAAGCGGAAAATGGACTGTAGATGCAAAATTGTCTGGGGTCAGAATGTTATATTTTGTCCTTCGCGATTTCAGAGGGTTTTACTACTTTTAAACATGAATTTTGGAGCTTTGGGCAATTTTGAAGAGTGAAATTAAGGAGACATTATAGAGGTAAGGTTTGGATCATGAAAACTCATTTTTATGGTGTTAATTCACGAATTGGAGCTGTCATTAAGGGTAAAATTTGAGAAAACTAGGCCTTAGAAACTTAGACCTTTGAATGAGGATTTGAAGGACCATTTGAGGTCGGATTTCGAAACTTTTGATATGTATGAACTCGTGGTGAGGTAAAGAATCTAAAGATGTAAAATTTATCGAATTCCAAAATGTGGGCCTAGGGGTGGGGTTTTGGTAATTTCTGGACTCGCATTGTTTTTTCCGAGTGGGCTTGGTCCCTTTAGCTTATTTTGATGATTACGTTCTGATTTTGGTAGATTCAGAGCATCCGGGGGCCAATTCGAGGGGCATAGGCAATGCGAGCTAGAGTTTGGGCCGGATTGAGGTGAGTAATGATCTTAAATGCTGTCCTGCGGGTATGAAATCCCAAATTACACAATGTTCGGCTATGTTGAGGTGATGCACACGCTAAATGATGAGCGTAGGGTCGTGCACCATTAGGGATTATGACTTAGTCCATCCCGAATGACTGTTTACTACGTACTTAATAGCTTAATAGCAAATTGTTTGGTGTTGTCATGTTTTGGGCTAGATGCCATATTTGGGCTTCGTGTCGACTGTTTGGACCCTTCGGGGATTTTTCTGATATTTTCCTCACTGTTTGATTTCATACTTATGCTCAGTCATGCCATATTTTTACTTTTTGCAAAACTCAGCTAAGTTAACCGGTTTTAAACACCTTAAATGATATTTTAAATATATTTTGAGCTGAGCTTCATACTTTACTGATGCCCGAGGGGCTTATGAGATTCTGACTGAGTAAGGCCAAGGGCCTGTATGGTGAGTATACTCTTGGGTCGGGCTGCACGCCGTAGCGGTGATATACTGATTATGATGATGAGGCTGAAGGCCTGAGATTGTATGCCACAAGGTGTCTTGTGATTGATATGAGGCCGAGAGCTTGTTTGATGCCACGAGATGGCTTGATATTGTGCTTGGGTCGTAAGGGGTCCCTCCAGCAGTCTGCAAATACCTAGTGAGCGCGAGTACCCATTGTGATATCAGATAGAGCCCACGGGGTTGGTATTATTCAATGATATTGCCTGAGGGGCTGATTCTGGTGTTGTTAGTGAGCCGAGGGGCAGTTCTTGTGTGTTTACCTTTCTAGCTGCTTTTCTTTTAATTGTCTAACAGCTTAAAAGGTGTTCTATGAGATTTTACTATTTAATTGTGTTTACTGATTTTGGTCTGCCTCTAATAGCTTATCGTTGTGTTTAACGTGATTTTATATCATTCAGTCTTCATTTGTTGTTATTACTCACTGAGTTGGAGTACTCACTTTACTCCCTGCACCCTTGTATGCCGATTTGGGCGCAACAGGTCCTGCTACTGAGGGTTGATAGTTCCAACAGATCTTCAGAGATTTATTAAGTAGCTGCTTGGCGATTCGCAGTGCAGTGCATTCTCCCTCTATTTTATTTCCTTTGATTCAGTTAGATAGTAGTAAAGTAGACTTTTAGACTTGTGGTATTGTTCTAGATGCTCATGACTGGTGACACCCTGATGTCGGGCTGTGTTGGTTTTTAATTCTGCAACATATACTGTTATTTTTGGGATTTTATTACTGTTAAAGACTTGGTATTTATGATTCCAACTGCTTAAAGTGAATTGGAAATGTGTCGACTGGCCTTGTCATCACAAGAGGCGCTATCATGATCGGGCTTGGGTTTAGAGTCGTGACAAGTTGGTATCAGAGCCTAGGTTACATAGGTCTCACGAGTCATGAGCAAGTTTAGTAGAGTCTCGTGGATCGGTGGAGACGTCCACATTTATCCTCGAGAGGCTATAGAACCATTAGGAAAAACCCCATATTCTTGAAATTCTTGTCGTGTGAATTTGTTGATCCGAGTACTAAACGTCTGTTATTTTATTCTCCCAAAGATGGTGAGGGCACGGCTATTGGTCAGGATGGACGACCACTAGTATCACCAGCTGTGGCCACTAGAGGCCGAGGACGCGGTCGTGGTCGTGATAGGGGCAAAGGTATGGCCCACACAGCATCTAGGGCATCACCTGCAGATCTACCATCTGCCCTAATTTAGGATCAGGTCCCAGTTATGGACCGCTCCAGCAACACCAGCTCAGGCACCAACAGTGCCCATTGTGATTTCGGGTCTTCAGTAGGCCTTGGCTTAGATCCTATCAGTTTGCACATGTCTAGCTCAGGCAATTTTAGCCACTATAGCTACAGCTACATCTTAGGCCGGGGGAGGCAATCAGACTCCCGCTGCTCGCATGCCTGAGTAGGTCATGCAGGGACTTCAGACACTGGGGGCATATCTAGCCTAGCGGGTTGTAGCTCCTCAGGACTATGTAATTCCTGCTATGCAAGAGGACGAGCAGCGCAGGTTGGAGAGGTTTGGTAGATTTCAACCTCTAACCTTCAGTGGTGCATAGGGCGAGGATGCCCAGGGTTTCTTAGATAAATGTCAGAGGATGCTTCGTACAGCATGTATTCTGGAGACCAACGGGGTTGCTTTCACTACTTATCAATTTTTTGGAGTTGCCTTCACTTGGTGGGAGGCATTGGGGAGGCGTAGGCCTATTGGTGCAGCACCCCTTACCTGGCAGCAGTTCTCCATTATCTTTCTGGAGAAGTATATGCCGCAGTCTCGTAGGGAGCAGATGCGTAGGGAGTTTGAGTGGTTGTGTCAGAGAGAGATGAATGTGATGCAGTTCGAGATGAGGTTTTCTGAGTTAGCTCGTCATGCGATTTGGTTGGTCCCAATAGATAGAGAGAGGATTAGGAGGTTTGTTGATGGCCTCACTTATCAGCTTCGTATTCTTATGACCAGGGAGAGGGTGAATGGTGTGGAATTTGAGGAGGTTGTAGACATTGCTCGTGAGATTGAGTCTGTTCATGCCAGGAGCGAGAGGAGAGGGAGGCCACGAGGCATCGAGGATTTGGTAGTTATAGTGGTGCTCCGTCGAGAGGTTAGTTTCAATATGGCAGAGGTTGTCCATTCAGGCAGGCTCAGCAAGCTCACGCAAGTTATCGTGGGGCATCATCAGTTCATGGTTATCACAATTCTCATTAGGGCCAGTCATCACTTAGTGCCCTTCTAGCTCAGCGTTTGTCCCGTGCTCCATCAGTTCAGGTCTCTTCTATGCCAGATGCATCTGCATGGCACTCCGGTGCGAAGGGTTCCCTTCAGTCCCCTTCTCCAATACCTGGGAGTTGTTATGAGTGCGGAGAGATAGGTCATATGTGGAGGCAGTGCCCTCATCGTCTCACAAGTTCATCTCAACAGAGGGGTCAGTTATCGTCTTCAGCGCTAGTTGCTTCATCACCACCCGCCCAACCAGCTAGGGTTGGAAGTCAGTCAGCTAGGGGTCGCCCTAGAAGGGGAGGCCGATCAGGTGGCCGTCAGGTCCGTTTCCATACACTTCAGCCTAGACCCGATGCTATTGCTTCTGATTCTATCATTACAGATATTGTTTCAGTCTGCCACATAGAAACCTCTATATTATTTGATCCTGGTTCCACCTTTTCTTATATGTCATCATATTTTTCTCGTTATTTGGGTATTCCCCAATGAGTCTCTGGTTCCTCCTGTTCATGTATCTACCCCGGTGGGCTATACTATTGTTGTAGACCCTATGTACCGGTCGTGTAAGGTGAATATTGAGGGTATGGAGACCTGTGTGGATCTGTTATTATTATGTGTGGTAGATTTCGATGTCATTTTGGGCATGGATTGGCTATCTTTGTGTCATTCTATTCTTGATTGTTATGCAAAAATAGTAACATTGGCTATAATGGGTGTGCCATGGATTGAGTGGCGAGGCTTGACTGATTGTGTTCCCAGTAGAGTGATCTCATTCTTGAAGGCTCACGTATGGTTGGGAAGGGATGTCTTTTGTATCTAGACTTTGTGAGAGATATCGAAGTTGAGACTCCCAGTATTGATTCTGTCCCAGTTGTAAGAGATTTTCCCAATATGTTTCCTGCAGACCTGTCTGACATGCCACCGGACAGGGACATTGATTTTGGTATTGACCTGGGGTTGGGCACTCAACCCATTTCTATTCTACCGTACCGTATGGCACCAGCGGAGCTGAAAGAGTTAAAGGAGCAGCTTCAGGAACTCCTTGATAAGGGGTTCATTCGGCCTAGTGTGTCGCCTTGGGGTGCACCGATTCTATTTGTCAAGAAGAAGGAGGACCTATGAGAATCTGCATTGATTATAGGCAATTGAACAAGGTAACAGTTAAGAACAATTACCCTTTGCCTCGCATTCATGATTTATTTGACCAACTTCAGGGAGCGAGAGTGTTCTCCAAGATTGATCTCCGTCCAGGTTATCACTAGTTGAAGATCAGGGACTCGGATATTCTTAAGACAACTTTCAGGTCCAGATATGGTCATTATGAGTTCTTGGTGATGTCTTTTGGGCTGACTAATGCCCCATCAACGTTCATGCATTTTATGAATAACGTGTTCTGGCCTTATCTTGACTCGGTTGTCATAGTCTTCATTGATGATATTCTGGTATATTCGCGTAGTTAGGAGGAGCACGCAGAGCATTTGAGAGTTGTGTTATAGAGATTGAGGGAGGAGAAACTTTACGCAAAGTTCTCCAAGTGTGAGTTTTGGCTCGATTCAGTGGCATTACTGGGTCACGCGGTGTCCAGTGAGGGTATTTAGGTTGATTCGAAGAAGATAGAGGTGGTTTAGAGTTGGCCCAGACCGTCCTCAGCCATAGAGATTCGTAGTTTTCTTGGTTTGGTGGTTTATTATCACCGGTTTGTTCAGGGATTCTCATCTATCGCATTGCCCTTGATCAAGTTAACTCAGAAGGGTGCTTCATTTGTATGGTCGGATGAGTGTGAGGAGAGCTTTCAGAAGCTGAAGACAGCTTTAACCACAACTCACGTGTTAGTTTTGCCATCAGCTTTAGGTTTTTATACCGTTTATTACGATGCTTTGAGATTTGGTATTGGTTATGTGTTGATGTAGGAGGGTAAAGTTATTGCTTATGCTTCTCGTCAGCTGAAGCCCCATGAGAAGAACTACCCCGTTCATGATTTGGAGTTGGTTGCCATAGTTCACGCATTAAATATTTGGAGGCATTACTTGTATGGTGTGTCTTGTGAGGTGCTTACTGATCATTGTAGCCTCCAGCACTTATTCAAATAGAAGGATCTCAATTTAAGGCAGCGGAGGTGGTTGGAGTTGCTTAAGGATTATGATATCACTATATTGTACCATCCGGGAAAGCCAATATGGTGGCCGATGCTTTGAGCCAAAAGGCAGTGAATATGGGGAGTCTAGCATATATTCCAGTTGGGGAGAGACCTCTTACAGTTGATGTTCAGGACTTGGCCAATCGGTTCGTGAGGTTAGATATTTCGGAGCCTAGTCGGGTATTGGCTTGTGTGGTTTTCCGATCTTCCTTATATGACCGCATCAGAGAGTGCCATTATAATGATCCTTATTTGCTTGTCCTTAAGGAAAAATTTTAGCACGATGGTGCTAGAGATGTGACCATTGGTGATGATGGGGTGTTGAGGATGTATGGTCGAATTTGTGTGCCCAATGTGGATGGGCTTCGGGAGTTGATTCTGGAGGAGGCCGATAGTTTGTGGTATTCCATTCATCCGGGTGCCGCGAAGATGTATCAAGAGCTAAGGCAGTACTATTGGTGGAGAAGAATGAAGAAAGACATTGTGGGGTTTGTAGCTTGGTGTCTCAATTGCAAGCAGGTGAAATATGAGCGTTAGAGGCTGAGTGGCTTGCTTCAGCGGATAGATATTCCAGAGTGGAAGTGGGAGACGATCACTATGGGCTTTGTCGTTGGACTTCCACAGACTTTGAAGAAGTTTGATGATATTTGGGTGATTGTGGATCGGCTGACCAAGTCCGTGCACTTCATTTCTGTGTGTACTACCTATTCTTTAGAGCCATTTGAGGCTTCAAGTATGTTTCTTGACTCGTTCGAGGACGAACATTTGTTTAAGTTGAGGATAATGTGACGACCCAGTCGGTCACCTCATGAGTTACCACTCCATTTCCCCCATTTCTACTTCTTATCTCTTTGTGTATCGGTTCTATATATGATCGTGTTGGTTGGCTTGGGTTCGGAAAGGATTTGGTAAGGTTTGAGACAATTAGTCTCTTTTTAGGAAGCTTAAGTTGGAAAAGTCAACTGGATGTTGACTTATGTTTTAAAGGGTTTGGATGTGAGTTTCGATGGTTTGATTAGCTTCAGGAGATGATTTGGGACTTAGGACCGTGATCGGAATGAGTTTTGGAGGTTCAGAGTTGATTTAGGCTTGAATTGGCAAAGTTGGCATTTTGGCGATATCCGGTTGGTAGGTGAGATTTTGATATAGGGATCGGAATGGAATTCAGAGAGTTGTAGTAGCTTCGTTATGTCATTTGGGATGTGTGTGCGTAATTTCAGTCCATTCGGACATGGTTGGTTGAGTTTTTGATCAAAAGAGGAATGCGGAAGAATTTAGAGTCTTAGGCTTGAATTCGATGAGTTTTGGTGGTTTTGATGTTGTTTGAGGTGTTTTGAGGATTGGTACAAGTTCGAATAAGGTTATGGGATATGTTTGTGCTTTTGGTTAAGGTTCCGGGGTCCTCGGGGTGATTTCGGATGGTTGATGGGGAGTTAGAGGAATTGTTGCAGCTGCAGATTGTGCTGCTTCTGGTATTTCGGTACCTGCGGATTTGGGGACCGCAGGTGTGATGTCGCATGTGCGGGAAAGCGATCGCAGAAGCAGAAGCTGGGAAGATGACAGGAACCGCAGATGCGGTTGTGGGATCGCACCTGCGAAGGCGCATGTGCGGAGTGTTGATGCCGAGTGGGCCATTTTAAGTGATCTCCGCAGAAGCGGTTCATTGGCCACAAATGCGGTATTGCAGAAGCGCAAAATGGAACGCATATGCGGAAATGCCTGGGGTCAGAATGTTATATTTTCTCCTTTGCGATTTTCAGAGGGTTTCACTACTTTTAAACACGAATTTTGGAGCTTTGGGCGATTTTGAAGAGAGAAATCAAGGAAACATCATTGAGGTAAGGTTTGAATTATGAAAACTCATTTTTATGGTGTTAATTCATGGATTAGAGCTGTCATTAAGGGTAAAATTTGAGAAAACTAGGGCTTAGAAACTTAGACCTTTGAATGAGGATATGAAGGACCATTTGAGGTCAGATTTCGAAACTTTTGATATGTATGAACTCGTGGAGAGATAAGGAATCTAAAGATGTAAAATTTATTGAATTCCGAGACATAGGTCCGGGGGTCGGGTTTTGGTAATTTCGGGACACACGTTGTTTTTCGATTATTTTCAAGTGGGCTTGCTCCCTTTTACTATTATTGATGATTATGTTCTGATTTTGGTAGATTCGGAGCATCCAGAAGCCAATTCGAGGGGCAAAGGCATTGCGAGCTAGAGTTCGGGCCGGATTGAGGTGAGTAATGATTTTAAATGTTGTCCTAAGGTTATGAAACCTCGTATTACACAACGTTCGATTATGTTGAGGCAACACACACACTAGATGACGAGTGTGGAGTTGTGCACCGTTAGGGATTTTGACTTAGTCCACCCGAATGACTGTTTAATACGTGCTTAACAGGAAATTGTTTGGTATTGTCATGTTTTGGGCTAAATGTCATATTTGGGCTTCGTGCCAACTATTTGGACCCTTTAGGGTTTTTACTAATATTTTCCTCATTGTTTGATATCATACTTATGCTCAGTCATGCCATATTTTTACTATTTTCAAAACTCAGCTATGTTAAACCGGTTTTAAACACCTTAAATGATATTCTAAAGATATTATGAGCTGAGCTTCATACTTTACTGATGCCCGAGGGGCTTATGAGATTCTAACTGAGTAAGGCCGAGGGCTTGTATGGCAAGGATACTCTTGGGTCGGGGTGCACGCTGCAGCAGTGATATACTGATAATGATGATGAGGTCGAGGGCCTGAGATTGTACGTCACAAGGTGGCTTGTGATTGATATGAGGCCGAGACCATGTTTATGACTCCACGAGATGGCTTGATATTGCTCTTGAGCCGTAAGGGCTCCTCTAGGAGTCTGCACACCTCCAGTGAGTGCGGGTACCCATTGTGATATGAGATAGAGCCTGAGGGGTCGGTATTGTTCCGTGATATTGCCCGAGGGGCTAATTTTGGTGTTGTTAGTGAGCCGAGGGGCAGTTCTTGTGTGTTTGCCTTTATAGCTGATTTTCCTTTAATTGTTTAACTGCTTAAAAGGTGTTCTACGAGATTTCACTGTTTAATTGTGTTTAGTGATTTTGGTCTGCCTCTTATAGCTTATTATTGTGTTTAACGTAATTTTATATCATTCAGTCTTCATTTATTGTTATTACTCACTGAGTTGGAGTACTCACTTTACTCCCTGCACCCCTGTGTGTAGATTCGGGTGCTACAGTGTCACGCCCGAAACTCGAGGGACATGACTGGCGCTCGACCGGGTATCCCCAGTCAAGCGGACCTGGGTGCCTTTCCTAACCCATGAGCCACCCCTTGTTTTCCTTATTCGGTATTCCAAGGACTAGCCATATAATAAATTTTTAGATCACCTTTTTTTTTTGATACATACTTGTATAATAATTAGTGAAATTGCCAATTCATTGTCCAACAAGAGAAACATGAATATACATAGCTTCTAACCCACATCCACTGTCTACGGAGCCTCTAAAGATACAATGGGATGATATAGTACTTGCCAGTAACAAGGCTCCGGCTATACCTTACACAATCAACAAAATAAAACTACAGAAACAAGTGGCCTGAGCCACGTAGGTCCCCGAGAGGAATGGGGCTCACCAAAACACTTGATGGAAGGCGGAGAGGGAGCTACGATCGGTGGGCTGGAATACCTGCTGCAGATCCACCTACAATCATGACATGAATATAGCGCCCCTGGCAAAAGGGACGTCAGTACACTTGAATTATAATGGTATGTATAAAAACTTTGCGCCAAGTAAACTCAAGCCATAGGCGAATAAGTAACAGAAACAGAAAACAACAATCAATTTCCATAAAGAAAGAACAATCAAGCCAAACAAATTTTACAAACTCTCATGTTTCCCTTCCACATTTCCACATCAATAGATTTCACATTTTTGCTCATATTTTCATTTCAACAGTGATTTCGATCACTTTCCACCCTTATTGCCTCGGCCACCCTTATCACCACAACCCGCACCTTATTACTTCGTACTGCGGCGCGTAACCCGATCCCACCGTACATTTTCAATTCACAAACAATCACAACAATCAACAATGAACAATTCACAAAGATCACAACAACACTCCTTAATGAGTAGCAACAATAATTTACAAGTGTTTCCATAACCATCAATACTATTTCCGTCATATTCCACAATTCACAAGTGTTTCACGTTACCACAATACTTGCCCACGATAATCCATAGATGTTAATATCACAATTATTCCGGTTGCATCACTTAGAATTTCATACGCTATTTGTTTCTCATATAATACCGCATATCATAATCACAACCATGCAAATCACACGAATTTCACAATTTACCCACGTGAATGTCACATACCGAACATTTGGACACCAACAAGGCGATTTTACAAGGTCAAGGTTAGCCATACATACCTGGAGTCTAATTCCCTTTTTTAAACTCCTATTATCAGTCACCAAGCAATCTAGCCACGTCAATCTAGTTTACAAATTAACACATATTTCTTAGAATTTGAAATTCACAATTATTACCCGAACACATTTAGGTTATCGAGCACAACCCCTTACTTCTATCCAATTCCCCTTACTCAATTTTAGATTTTGAAAGACATGCACGTGAGTTTCCACCCATTATTTCAAGGATCAAAGCATGAGACTCCCTCCCTTAGCTTAAAAATCTGGAAATCAAGGAAAAAGGGTTAGGGATTTTACCTGTAGAAATGGAGATGAAGACACTTGCTTTAAAATTTTCCGGACCAGGTAATTTGAGGAACAATTTTGAAGAAGATAAACTTTTCTCTCAAGAACCCCTCCTCCCTCTCTCTTATTTTGTTCAGAAAAATGGTTAAAATGAGGGGTTAGGGCGTTATATTAGAAAGGGGGTCGGGTTTTAAATTTTAGAAAATAGAAGCCCGGGTGAGATCTGCGGTCCATTCTGCGATCGCAGAATCGAAATGCGGTCCGCATATTGGACCGCAGAACTGACCCTAATCACTGAACATCTCTGCCTGGGTATGCGGTGGAAATGCGGTCCGCATTTCGATTCTGCGATCGCAGAATGGACCGCATTTTCAACATCAACTTAGACCAACTCTCTGGTTCACTATGTGGCAGGAATGCGGTCCGCATATCGATTATGCGGTCGCATAATGGACCGTATTTTTGACATCAACTTAGACCAATTCTCTGCTTCACTATGCGGCAGGAATGCGGTCCGCATATCGATTATGCGGTCGCATAATGGACCGCATTTTTGACATCAACTTAGACCATTATTCTGCTTCACTCTACGGTAGGAATGCGGTCCGCATATCGATTATGCGGTCGCATAATGGACCGCATTTTTGACATCAACTTAGACCATTATTCTGCTTCACTCTACGGTAGGAATGCGGTCCGCATATCGATTATGCGGTCGAATAATGGACCTCATTTTTGACATCAACTTTCACAATTCTTCTGTTTCACTCTGCGGTAGGAATGCGGTCCGCATAGCTGATCTGCGACCGCATTCTGGACTGCATTTTTGACAATTTCGGGAAAAATTGATTCTTTTGATTTTTAAAGGCTTAGATCACTATCAAGGGTCCGAACCGTGGCTCGCCGCGAAGAATTCTACCCATTCCTAACACATATTCGGAGTCGACACCACGGGTTACTAAGTTTTGAGACCAAAAATTTATTTACGGGGCCTTACATACAGGTCCTGCTACTGAGGGTTTATAGTTGCAGCTGATCTTCGGAGATTTACTAGGTAGCTACTTGGCGATTTTTAGCCCAGTGCATTCTCCCTCTATTTTATTTTCTTTGATTTAGTTAGGTAGTAGTGGCGTAGACTCTCGGACTTGTGGTATTGTTCTAGATGCTCATGACTTGTGACACCCCAATGTTGGGCTGTGTTGGTTTTTAATTCCACAACTTATACTATTATTTTTGGTGATTTTATTTCTGTTAAAGACATGGTATTTATGATTCTAACTGCTTAAAGTGAACTGGAAGTGTGTCGGCTGGCCTTGTCTTCATGAGAGGTGTCATCACGACCGGGCTTGGGTTTTGGGTCGTGACAAAGATGTAGATGGGGAAAGTGATGGAGAAGAGCAAAATGACGGAGGAGAAGCCGAAAGGAGTGAAGAAGTGGCTGGGTAAAAAATATGGCTAGTGTGAACTTCGCCAGTACTACTATTATAAAGACACTTCTTGGGACATTGCCCCGGTACGGGATGCAACAGTTAGTAGATAGTGCAACAACACCCCAAGGAATCGAAAAGGGGTGCAGTGCACCAAGCCGGGGCAGGAGGTGAGCAGCGGAGTATAGTCCGAGCACCCTCATAAGCAGCGGTGTAGAGTCTGAACGTCCTTCTAGATCGGAAGAAGTCAGTCGCCCCTGTATCATCATCTCGGAGCAACAGCAACAACAACAACAACAACAACAACAACAACAACAACAACAACAATAGTGAAATAGCAAAATCTCACTCAACTAAGGGGAGTTCAGGGGGTAAACCTTGGCACGACCGATATAAGCACGGCCAGACGATCGCGAGGCCATGGGCCTTAATCATGGCAAGTGATAGATAAGGATGAAACGAAAATAAGATGTGGAAAATATAGGAAGGCACATGGATGAAAGGTTAATCCCAGGAGACTCCCATTTATAGGAAAATGAGGAAGCGTAACCAACAATGCCATTATCATCCTTGGAAAACGCAATGGTAGGCAAGTTTAATGCGCCCTAGGGAGCTGAATCGGCGGCGACATTATGGATTTGAAGAACAAGAAACTGCAATGCCTTGAATGGTCCTGGAAAAATGGGACGACGAACATTTTCGGTTGTCACAAAGGATTATGTCACATGCCGCATCATTAGTATGATGTCATCACAGGGAGTTCGAAGCGTCGGGCATCAAAATTGTTTCCTATCGCTTTGTTCTACGAAATGCGGAGATTATCTATATGCGGTGAAATCGAAGGGTCCAATTTCTCGTCATTGATTCACTTCGGAAGATCATCTCGAGCCCGCCATGACCGAGTTCCATCCATTGAGGCTGGTCGACGCCCAGCTTAAAGGCAATATCGATCGTGTCTAGAGTAAAAATAGGGAGTTCCCGAGACACATGGCTAAGTCTGACAAAGTCGGCCTGCCCTGAACTCATATCACGGTGTCACGTGTAGCCGTCCCATTTCCATATGTTTACACTTAATGCATTTTGTACTATGTTAGGATTGCCCTTATATATAAAGGGAATTCTTACCATTTTGTAAATGTTTTGTTGTTGCTCCAACTATTCTACACGAGATAAATAATAACTCTCCCTCTCTCTCTCTTTTCTCGCTAACATACTCTCTCGATACTATTGCTCCTATTTATTACTTTCATACTTGTTCTTAATTTATTGCTTATCATAGGCCATAAAGAGCCTCCCTCAATTTTATTGTAACTGTTAGCCCTTCCCTGATTATCCCCCAATAGCTCAAGCCCGAGCCCAAGAATCAACCTCGAGGCCCCACATCGGTCAGTTCGAGGCAAGTATATAACAACTCAGTTTGATTATAACTCCATTCTAGCTCGCGTTTCATCCTTAAACTTCATACACCTAGCATTAATTGCTTAGCAACTAGCATAAAAATAGATCAAGTATTTTTAGAGTCCCATCAACAAATTTAATTGTTATTACCATTTTTATTGTAGCTCAAAGTTCCACACATCAATTAGAGACACCAAGTACCAATTACCATGAGGGAATAAAAAAATAATATACCGGTATCACAAGTATACATGCCAAAATCAACAATATCGCAGTTAGGAATATGTGTTAGAAATTCATAAAATTCTTTCGGACCCTTTGGACTGACCAATGAATTAAAAAGTCAAGGAATAATGTTTTCCAAAAAATTGCGATTCTACGATCGAGAATGCGGTTGCATAACAGCTATGCGGGTCGTATAGTCACCATAAAGTGAAGCAGTGTGTTGGACAATTTGAGGTCAACTTTGCAGCCTATTATGCGATCGCATAATTGATATGCGGGCTGCATAGTCGTTGCATAATCCCCTTAGGATTTTGTAAGGTGCAGTTCTGCAGTGCATTATGCATCTGCAGAACGGTTATGCGGACCGCATTCCTGTCGCATACCCAAAACAGTGTGTTCAGGTTTTGCAATCATTTTTGCGGTCCATTCTGCGGGCCGCATGTCAAATTTGGAATCGCAAACCTGAGTCGGGGCTCCAGATTTCTAAATTTTTAACCCAAAACCTTGTATTTATATCCTGTGCTATAGCTCATTTTGAGCATATTTTCCTGATGCTTTTAGAGTGAGAGAGAGGGTCTTAGAGAGGGAAAGTGCCTCTCATCAACATTGATACACAAATCCTTGTTAAAACATTGACGATAATCAAGTGAGGCACCTAAATCTTCGTCCCAGGAGGTAAGACTTCATCACCTTAGCTCTTAATCTTAAACATGGATATAAGGAGTCATTAGTGAGTTAATTCATAGGGATAAGGATGACTTCATTGCATGCATGTGTTCGAATAATAAATAGAGGGGCATTGGGAAAGGGCTAGTGTGATCATACATAAAAGGACCATAAGACCTTAATGAACACTCAATGCTTGATAGAATGCTCAAGTGAGCTATGATTATGATTTTCTCCTAATTATGGATTCAATTGTGCTAGATTTCTTAAATAGATTGAAGTACAAAACATTTCGGAACATTTTAGGATTAAGGGAAAGCTCAATTGAGGTATGTACGGCTAAACCCCGTCTTTTTGAAATTGAGTTCCATTGGTGCTTGTGTAAATACAGTAAGATTAAAGTTTGGGTTCTTGTATTGATTATTATTGCACATGAATTTGTGTTACAACCTTGTATGCGTGAAAGATGTATCTCTATATGATCAATGTGCTATCTTGATAACTTAACAAGGGGCAAAGAATACGAATCATGTATTGAGATGCTTAGACCTTAAATTAAGATGAAAGTTGCGTATGTTGTGCAATCTATGTGAAGTCTAGTCTATGCTTGCAATTTAAATTACTCTCGTGTGCACCTATTTTCCTAAATTACAAATCTAGCGTTGGAATTGGGAATGATGTGAGATGTGGCCTAGTGCCGAATATATGATGTGATAGTTATGGCCCAAAGTGGCTATGAAATGATTTATGGGAAACAAAGATTGGAATGAGATGATTGATGGAAAAGGAAAATGCCTTGGTAGGGTAGCCTAGCCGGTCGGGCCGAGATCAGATGCCATGCTATGCACATGGTGGTAATGCATTTATGATTGCAGTGAACGTCTCAAATGAGGCGACCTTTTCCATTGGGTTGCGATCGGACTCTACTCAACTTAGCGGTGGTAATGTGAATAATGATAAATAGTATGAGGTTCCCAAAATAAGGGAAAAATATAAATAATTAAAAGGGTCATGTATACCTCCGCAAAAAATGCATATAAACAGCATGACTTAAACACAATTACGGTCTGAATTTAAAATCCTAAAGCAAGGTACTTCAGTCAGAACCAGATTCATTATATAACTTAGAAAAGAAGTCAGAATCAGGCCTATCTGCTGGTTGTAGCGGTGGATAATTAAACAAAGGCAGTTCCACTTTTATTATTACCTAAGGCTTGCCTAGGCGTAATAGTGATGTCCTATGACCATGATATCTATATTGATTAAGAAATGCAGTGGAGCAGTGATTAATTTCAAACAGATGACTTGAGATCCTATTAGCATGCTTCGTAACAGTATTATATCAAGACAGTGTTTGAAAGAAAACTTATTAAAGAGGCAACAGATTAATTAACTAATTCAATTCAGAGTACCCAACATTAACTAAATGCCTTCTCCAATGGGACTGGCTTTAAATTCTATAGGCATGATTTCTATTATTGCTATTTAGATCCTATAGGAATAGTATCTAAGTATTAAAAGTTGACTTTGGACTTGTAGGCATGATTTCTAAGGGAAACGAATCTGGATACATGTTGTAATGGAAATTGAGCTTCAATTACTTTATATCCTATAAGCATGATATCTAATTATAAAGGTTATTTTTTAACCCTATAGGCATGTTATCTATTATTAAAATCATTTATATCCTATAGACATGGTTTCTAATTGTGTGAAAGTAAAGCATGAAGAATTTATTTTAAACAAGAACAGGTCCTATAGGCATGTTATCTAACAGACCATATTTGAAGCAAAATAGACCCTATAGGCATGTTATCTACCCAATTTACCAACAATATATAATTGTCCACCCTTTTCACTAGTCACCCCGATATTGTTTACAAATTATTACATACCAAATGATTGAATTACAAAAGAAGTGCAGAAATAAGAAATTACAACCAAAGGAAGCCTGATCTTGTTTTCCTCTCTCAATTATGTAATGAACCACTTCAATGCCAATATTTCAAAGCCTTTCTCATATGTGGCTGTGTCAATGTTCACTAAAGACCTCAAGGGATCCCAGGCAGCGCTAACACCCAAATTTGCATAACCAAACAGAACGAGTGCAGTATGGAAGGGCCAGCCCTTATGTGTCCAATATCAGAGGGAGCTCAAGAGTTCCAAGGCAAGGCCTACACAAGAGGGGCAGAACCTAAATTCTAAGAGTATAGTGGAAGTGCAGAACATAGTTTGAAAGAGATTTATTAAAACTGGGTTGGAAATAGTAAGTGGTCAGTTTGGGGACAGATTGATTATTGCCATATAAGGGGCAGTAAATGTATGAAGTAAATGACCGAGTCTAAGTACAAAAATATGCTTAATTTTTTATAAGGATCAAGGTAAAATATCACAGTAATTAAAGAAGGGGAATCAATCAATTTAAGCAAAGGAATAAAATTAGGGCTTGTAAGAAAACCTTTTGCAATCAGTCGCAACATTGAGGTAGTCAGAATTAATCAAAAAAAGGCTTATGATTAGGGTGAAATGGGGCGGTGGCGGCTAGGGTTTATGTGTGGCTGCAAAGATAATTGAGAGAAGAGGGATTCATGGCCGGCGTTTGGTGGAAATGAATTAGGGTAAGGGGTCGTTTAGGTTTATTTTAGGAGGGGTGAACGGTGGCCGTTGATCTGAATGATCAACGACCTGGATTAAAGGGGGGTGGGGAATCCATGTTTGGGTTGGTTGAAATTGGGTTGGGGTTGAGTTTAATGAAAATTGGGCCGGGGAAATTGGGTCTGATTTCGTGTTAATTTTAGGCTCAAAATTAAATACAAATGGGCTGTTATTTAAATAACCAACTTTTTAAATTATAAAAAATTGTATATACACTTCTTATCATAAATTGAAAGCACTAAAATGGTTCACAGCACGTAAATAACAATTTAAAAATATAGGGCTTAATTTTATGAATTTAAAATACAATTAAATCTTAAAATAGCAACTATTGGAATTATATTTAAAAAATACTAAACAAAATTGTAAAAATAGGCAAAAATTACCTTAGCCATATTTTTGCATAAATATAAAGATCCTATAAATGAATAATCAAAAATAATAATTTTGGAGTAATTATTGGAATTTTATGGATGAAAAAGGAAATAAATCAATTTTAAAACCTTTAATTATTATAAACAAAATAATAAAATATTTGGACATACTATATATATATAAATATATATATATATATATATATATATATATATATATATATATATATATATATATATATATAT
>MU755283.1:53923-65155 GCA_026770625.1 Nicotiana glauca
ATTAATAAATAGGCAAAAATTACCTTAGCCATATTTTTGCATAAATATAAAGATCCTATAAATGAACCATACATACATATATATATGTATATGTATGTATATATAAATAGGCAAAAATTACCTTAGCCATATTTTTGCATAAATATAAAGATCCTATAAATGAACCATCAAAAATAATAATTCTGGACATAATTATTGGAATTTTATAGATAAAAAAGGGAAATAAATCAATTTTAAAACCTTCAAATATTATAAAAAAATAATAAAATATTTGGACATACTTATATATATATATATATATAGTAGCTTGTGGGGTCCTTACTGTAAGGCCACGTAAAGTCTTGTGCTCAAAACCTAGTAGCTCGTAGTGCCAAGGTCCGAATATGTGTTAGGAATGTGTAGAATTCTTCGCGGCGAGTTTTACTGATTTTGCACTTAAAAATCAAAAGAATCAAAATTTTCCATAAAATTTCCATTATGCGGTCCAGAATGCGGTCGCAGATCAGCTATGCGGACCGCGTTTCTGCTGCAGAGTGAAGCAGAATATTGCCAAAATTAATATGCGGACCGCATAATCGTTGCATAAATTCCTCAAGGATTTGTGGAGGTCAATTATGTGGTGCAAAATGCGACCGCATAACAGGAATGCGGACCATATTCCTGTCGCAGACCTAGGCAGACCCTTCAGAGTTTTGGGTGCAATTCTACGGTCCAATCTGCGGACCGCATTTCAATTCTGCGATCGCAGAATGCGACCGCAGATCTCGCTCGGGCTCCTATTTTTCTAAATTTTAAAACCCGATCCCTTTATAATAAAGCACCCCAACCCCTCATTTTAACGATCTTTCTGAGCAAAATAAGAGTGAGGGAAGAAAGGGTCTTGAGAGAGAAAGTCATCTTCTCCAAAATTTGGTTCTTCAAAATCATCCGGGCCAGAAAATTTCAAGCTTATCTTCATACCCCATTTTCATACATGTAAAATCCCTAACACTTCTCATTGAATTTCTGGTTTAAACTGGGGGGGGGGGGGTCTCATGCATTGGTCCTTAAAAATAATGGGTTAAATCATTCATGCATGTCTATTAAAACCAAAAATCTAGTGAGAGGGATGGGGTAGGGGTAAAGGAGTGTTCAAAGAGGGACTGATAACCTAAATAAGTTTAAGTAAAAATTGTGAACTTTAATTCTATGTTATGTGTATTAATTTGTGCACTATATTGACGTTGCTAGATTTTTTGGTGAATTGGAAGTAGAAATAAGAAAGGAACTCAGCTACAGGTATGTATGG
Source organism: Nicotiana glauca (assembly GCA_026770625.1). NCBI lineage: Eukaryota > Viridiplantae > Streptophyta > Magnoliopsida > Solanales > Solanaceae > Nicotiana > Nicotiana glauca. The sequence continues at coordinate 55,212 of MU755283.1, forward strand.
CTAATTTTGATCTTTGTAGAATCGCCTTGTTTAGTGTAAGAATGTTTGGTATGTGACATCTACGTGGATTATTCATGAAATTTATTGCGATTTGTATGATTGTGATTGGTTTGATTCAGTGTTGTGGTTATGTCTCCCGATATAATGGTGCAAGTAACTGGCAATAAACTAAATACGTGATCATGAAAGTGTTATGTGTTAAGAGTTGAGAAACAAATGATGGAAGAAAATTGTGAATGATGCAACTGGAATAACTGTGATAACCACATCTATGGCTTATTGTGGGCAATTGTCGTTGTAATGAAAAGCACATGTGAGTTGTTGGATGTGAAGGAAAATAGTATTGATGGTTATGCAAATACTTGTAAATTGTTGTTGTTATTTCTTAAAAAGTGTTGTTGTTTATCCTTGTGAATTGTTGATTGTTGTTGTGTTGTTTGTGGATTGTGACTATACGGTGGGATCGGGTTGCGCGTCGCAACACAAAGTTATAAGGTATGGGTTGTGGTGATAAGGGTGGCCGAGGTAATAAGGGTAGACGAGTTAATAAGGGTGAAAAAGTGATCGAAATCACTATTGAAATAAACATTAGAGTAAGATGTGAATCATTGGTGTGGAATTGTGGAAGGTGGAAAAGAGGAGAGATTGAAAACTTGTTGGCTTGGTTGTTCCTTTTTTGTGCATATGATTGTTGTTTCTATTACTGTTACCTACTTGTATATGGCTTGAGTTTACTTGGATCAAGTTTGTTCATATATACCAGTACAATTCAAGCGTACTGACGTCCCTTTTGCCTGGGGCGCTACATTCGTGTTATGATTGTAGGTGGATCCTTAGCGAGTACTCCAGTCCACCGACCGTAGCTCTTCATCCCTTCCCGTCAGCTGAATCGGTGAGCCCCTTTCCTTTCGGGTCCCGGCGTGGCTCATGCCGCTTCTGTTTTGGGTTCTTATTTTGATATTTTATAAGGTATAGCCGGAGCGTTGTTACCGGCAAGTATATTATAGTCCCTTTTTCATATTTAGAGGCTCCGTAGACAGGAAATGTGGGTCATGAACTTATGTAATATGTACCTTACACGTTGGGCTGTGTAAAGTGTAAACCACGCTAAGAATCATGTACCATATGTATGTTTTGTAATATAAAAGTGTTTGATTGTAAATGGTTATTTCTCTTGACTACTAAGTAATGAAAAATGCGGGGTAACACTTGGGGTAGGAGAGGGACCCAGGTCCGCTTGACTGGGGCTACCCGGTCGAGCGCCGATCATGTCCCTCGTATTCGGGGCGTGACAAACTTAGTATCAGAGCCTCAGGTTTTAAAAGAGTCCTAGGATGTCACGGAGCCGTGCCTAGTAGAGCCCTTCTTATCAGTGTGAAGTCGACCACATCTATAAGTAGGGTCATACACGGGCATTTAGGAAACTATCCGCTTCTTTGTTATTCCATATTGTGCGGTGAAGTGGAAAGTGGAAGTATCTATGTCTAACTCGTCCTCTCTTCCGAATTTTTCAGAAATGGCAACTAAGAAGAAAGCTAGACAAGGCCTTGGGACCGACGCCACCACAAGTGTGGCCATGAATCTTGTACCTGATGTCGTGGGCGAGAGTGACTCCCAGGCCTTGAATCTGCCCGGCCCATACATTCCAGATCCAAGCATTCATGTTCCAGCTGCAGCAGAGGGCGCCACCATCCCTCACGTCGATACTCCTAATCCTGATACTATTCCAGCTTCTGGTCCCGGGGTTTCTGATGGGGACCTTAGAGGAGCCATCTGCATGTTGACCCAGTTAGTGGCCGCCCAGGCCCAGAGATCCCATGATGCCCCTGTGTCCTCTAGCGGACAGGGAGACTCTGCTAGCTCTAAAGTCTACCAGTTTCTGCGATTGGCCCCTCCAGAGTTCTCAGGCACAGACCCAGAGGCCGATCCGCAGGATTTCCTTGATGAGATGTACAAGACCCTCCGAGTGATGAATGATACATAGACAGAGGGGGTTGAGTTGGCTTCATACAGGTTAAGGGGAGCGGCACGTTCGTGGTTCGAGATGTGGGAGGATTCCCGTGAGGAGGGAAGACCTCCGGCGAGATGGGATGAGTTTGTGGATGCCTTTATGGACCACTTCTTGCCTGCCAAGACAATGACAGCTCGCGCCACTGAGTTCAAGGTTCTCAAGCAGGGCAGCATGAGTGTTTGGGAGTACCACATGGAGTTCGTGAGGTTGTCCAAGTATGCTACTCAGTTAGTGTCGACCATAGATGCATTTCGTTGAGGGTCTTAGTCCTTTGGTGGTGAATGAGGCTACTACAGCGGCCTTGCACTCGGATATGAATTATGGAAAGATTGTAGGATTTGCTCAGGCCACAGAGGCTAGAAAGTTGAAGATACGGGCAGAAAGGGAGAGTAGCAACGGGGCCCGGTCAATGGGTCACTTAGGGAGACCAGTTCCGGGGAGAGGGTCATCAGGGCCATCCCAGTCATATGCTCAGTCCTCAGCGAGTGCACCGCGATCTATGCACAGTTACCAGTAGAGCAGTCACTCGAGACCAGGCAGAAGCATAATCCAAATCCTAAGGTCACAACACAGCAAGTGGAAAAACAAGTCAATAACTCATATCATACAATGATATTCACAAAAGGTCTTATCCAACTCTTTCCACAATTCCACCAAGTCTCGGACAAACCACCACTCGCGAAGACCCAACATCTGAAATCTAACAATTGGCATCATGTGCCCCATCAATCTCATGCTCATACCGACAACTAACTGGCTAACTAGGGCCACTCTCACAAATATAATGGATAAACGAGGGCGTACCTCCACCCTTAGAAATAAAACAGGAGGAATTCACCTTTAATATGAGTGTTCAGCTACGTGTATGCTTGTGCAAATATTTCTAACAAAATTCTACCAACTAGCAAACATAAAAAAGGAGGACGGACCGCACGTACGATGTCCCTTAACAACTCCTAAGCGGTAACGTTCATACAGGTAAACAACCCACAATCACAATAGAAAACAAATAGGAATGCCTCAACAGGCCCTCACAACTCTATACAATCAATTCCCGACGTAGCCCCTCTTATTTCGCCACGTGTGCAATAAATAATATGATAGGCACAGCCTTATTTCGCCACACGTGCATAACAATGTCCCACCTTATTCCGCCACCTGCGCAACCCACATATAAGCGTATAACATATCCCGCCTTATTACGCCGCATGTGCAAAATATCAATAACAACAATGGCACGGCAAAGAACTCATGCAACCCTTCAACAACAACCGCACGGCAGAAACCTCGTGCATCACAATATCAACAACCGCACGACAGAACCCTCGTGCATCACAGTAGCAACAACCGTACGGCAAAGACCTCGTGCATCACAATATCAACAGCCACACGGCAGAGACCTCGTGCATCACAGTCTCAAGTACAACACAACAATGACAATACATACAGGACAAAGCAAGAGAATCAACCCCATAAATTCCATTCACCAAAAGACGGTACAACTAACTCACAAGGAATAACCGTAACAGGGAAATACTAAGCGCAATAAGAATAGCTCAACAAGAGAGAAATAAAACGAAACGATGATTTCATAATATTCAGTTCAACAACAAGAAAATTAACATGAATCAAATAATTACAATTAAGGAAAATATCAACTAAATGTGAATATCTAAATTCTTTCCAATTAAGGCCAATTATTTACATGAGAGATAGAAATGATGCTTTCCAAACAAAGATAGCGGTTAAAAATGATAGTATGACTATAGAAGGGTAAATGTCAACAGTTATACAAGTAAAACCAATTAGGCAACAACTATAACCAAAAGGGCAATAAATTCCAAGTAAATCATGTAGAGGTGAAACTAACAACATGGAACTCAATCGTATCAAGAACAACTTCATGTTTGGTGATTATAACGAACTAAGAGCCTAAAAGGGGCAATTTTTCAAAAAATAAATCCAAGCACGCACTCGTCACCTCGCATACAAGGAATACAATTAGCAAGGAAGACTCAATTCCTAAGGGGAAGTCCTCCACACAAGGTTAGGTAAGATACTTACCTCGAACTGGCTCAATATCACTAGAAACTGCACCTTTGCCACGAGTATCCAACTCCAAATGGATCAAATCTATTCAATTCAATTACACATCGTAAATAATATTGCAAACAACTGATTCCACTATTAAAATTAAAGCTAGAGCGCGAAAATAGGTAAAATGACCTAAACGCCCCTCTAGCCAATGTCTCGGAATTAAATAATTTTTATATTTTCAGAACCCTCGTACTCTCACGAGTCTAACCATATAAAAATCTCCCAAATCGGAGGTCAAATGCCCCCTCAAAACCAAATAAGTTAAGTCTAAGAAGTTTCATCCAATTTTCCACAAATTTTGACCTTGAATTCGAATTCTAATGGTGGATTTAACTAGATATTGATAGAAAACAATTAAATGAGGTTAAGGAAACATTACCCAGTGATCTCCTCTTCAAAATCCACCCAAAATCCCCTTCTCCCGAGCTAAATTTTGATTTCTCTAACTTTTGAAATAAACCCTCAGATTATTCTATTTCATTCATACTAGTGATTTTCGCTTTTGCGGTCCCGCTTTTGCGGAAAAACCAACCGCTTCTGCGGTTCTCTTAATTAGCCGACCAACTGCTTCTACGGTCCACCCATCGCAGAAGCGAGTTCGCTTTTGCGGAACTTACACCGCTTCTGCGGTTCCCAAGCCAACGTCCACTTTCTGCTTCTGCGGCTGCCAAGCCGCTTCTGCGGCTGCCAAGCCGCTTCTGCGGCGCCGCTTCTGCGGTTCCCAAGCCGCAGAAGCGAAAACACCAGAAGGCCTGCTGCAAATTTCCTTCTAACTTCAAAATTTACTCGCTGAGCATTCGAAACACACCCGAGGCCCCCGGGACTTCCACCAATCACACACACAAGTCATATAACCTAACACGGACTCGCTCGAAGTTCCAAATCCTATAACACAACATCGAAATGACAAATCAAACCAAAAATCAAGTTTATGAACTTCTAAATCTTCAAATATCGAAACCCATGCTGAAACCTATCGATTCAACTCGAAATGACGCCATATTTTGCAGACAAGTCCAAAATGACATTACAGAGCTGTTCCAACTCTCGGAATCGCATTTCAACCCCGATATCTCAAAAGTCAACTGTGGGTCAAACTTCTTCATTTTCCAACTTCAACTTTCGCCAAAATGCCTCTATTACTCTACGGATCTCCAAATCCGAATCCGAACGCGCACCTAAGTCCAAAATCACCATACGAAGCTGTTGAGATCATCCACGTACCATTCCGGGGTTATTTACCCAAAAGTCCAATTCCGGTCAACTTTTCACAATTCTAATTTCCAAAACAAGTTTTATTCTCTAAATTTGCATCTAAACCATCCGAAAGCTAAATTCCACCATGCGCGCAAGTCGATACTCATATTCTGAAGCTGTTCCAGACCTTATGCCACTGAATGGAGCTTAATTTCTCAAAACGACCGGTCGGGGCGTTGCAATACTGAACTGCTAACTCTAGCCTCTAGCATATGGGCAAAAAATTGATCTTCAATTCAATTTCTATCTATTAGTAATTGAAACTGATTGTAATGTAGTGCTTGACTTATTTTCAAATGATAAACTTGCATACTTACAGCTGCTCTACCAGGAAAAACTCCGCATGTTCCTGTGGCAAAACAAACTTTGCCGTAAGCCACAAAGACTTGTAATTATCACCACCAAAGTCCCTTCTTAATTATGACAAACTATACTTTTTAAAGCAAAAGTTAGTGAATCTTTCTCCCTTTCTTAGAAACAGTAGCTTGACCTAATTTTTAACTCTTTGTTTGTTCGTGGATTATTGGTCCATCTCTCTATCCTTCTTGAATTTCAAAGTTATGTCTACGGTAGAATTTAAACTCGTGACATGCATATAATTCATATACCTTTGAAAAGTGATGTGCTTGTTCTTTGGCTTTATAATTCTCTGTTGCAATTTTTTTGAGATTGTTAGTTTTTATTTTTTTGACGAGTTCTTGTTTACTGCTATTATTACAGTTTTCGACAGCACCACTACCATAAAAAGTTGTTGTATATGAAACTCCCTTGATCAAAAGGTGTTTACTGATCTCAAAACTCTTTTATTATCTTAAAATTCAAGTTATCTTTTCCTTAGAGTCAAAAGATCAGTTAATTATAATGACTATCACAATAGTGTGTTCTGATTACTACTTACTAGTAGCAGCATACAAAAATATATAATTTTGTCCATCATACTTAATTTTGCTCCANTTTTTTTTTGACGAACCAAATTTGATCGCTAATTTTTGGTCGCTTTTTACAGGAATTCTAGTAGTGTCTTTTCCTTTAGAGTCAAAAGATCAGTTAATTATAATAACTATCACAATAATGTGTTCTGATTACTACTTACTAGTAGCAGCATACAAAAATATATAATTTTGTCCATCATACTTAATTTTGCTCCAATCTAGTCACGGCCACACACAGACACAGAAATATATATGTGCAAAGTCTCTCTTTTGGCCTATACTTGTGTACTTTATAGATTTTTCTTATAAAATATAATTATAATTTATCTTCTTTTGTAAGCATGAGTAAACTAATATAGCTCGCAATGTGGTTCATCAATGCACAAGTTGCTGGAAGAAAATTTGCTTTTAAGGTTGTTATTAGAATAGAAATTATGATTTTTGGAGATGTTCTTGTTTTTTTTTCTAAGTAAAAACATACTATGTTTTAGTGGTATTTAATTTTTGAAAGTATGTAAAATACTCAGTGCTTCAGTTGTATTGACTTTTACAAATATATATCATATATCAATTTATATATATTTGTGATGTTTTAAAAGATAGAAAATGTAAATTGTGTATATAGCAACTACATATTTATTGTTGCTAGCTGTACAACAGAAAATGTAATATTATTGGCAAAAAAGTAATTTTGTGGCAACAAAAATACTTGTTGCTAAAAGCCTTTATAGCTATATTAACTACCCTCCCGCCAATTTTCTTGCCACAAGTAATATTGTTGCGAAAATATAATTATTTATCGCAACAATAATTGTTGTTGCTAAATACTTTCATAAACTACAACCGTGCGACCAAAATATAATTAATAGCAATAACATTCTTTGTTGCGTTAAAATAATATTTTGCAACAACGTCTTTTGTTGTTGCAAAAACTTTTTCCATTATTATCAAAAGTACTTTTCGCAACAATATGCAATAAATGATAACAAAAAAATTTGTTGCAAATTCCATATTACCTTGTAGTGTTCATACTGTAATTATATATGTGCTACAATCTTGAAGTCATTGTTCATATGCTAGTTATGCGACGATTATAATGTAAAAATTATTTATGTAGTTACTATTAATCGATCAAGGGAAGAAGATAATTTTGATTCAAGAAGCATACAAAGGGACTTGATGTTCATTGAGACTTGTTTGGAATGACATCAAGTTCTAGCTTGTTATATAGGTGTCCCAACTTTGTTTGGTAGTTCTTTGGACTATTCATCACTAGTCCAACCAAGTTTAGCTCCAGTTGCGTAAAACAAGTAGGAGGAAAAAACATGCACAGACTAATTTGGATATTTCTATATGTATGTGTAGATGTCTTTTTTATCTATGTTTTAGTTTGTGACGAGTAACACATAGAAACGTAAAGTGATGTATTAAGTTATGCGGGAACCTATATATTATTTTATGTTTAGAACGTAGAATAAAAGAAAAATTCCGACAACGTTTCATATACAAGAGCTATATATACTGCATGAAAAAAAGATACTGCTCTATACTTCCCGATCGACATGTTACTCATATAACAAATTAAAACATATATATGACAAAAAACATATAAACAAACATAAAGGAAAATACAAATGACCAACATGTTTTTTCCTCATACAACTCTTTTATGCTACTAGAGTTGGACTTTGTTGGACTAATGAGTCCACAGAGCTATCACACAAAATTGGGACATCTAACAATCTAGAAATTGATGTCATTCCATCTTCGTCAGGAAAAACCATGCTAATGTTCTCTTCTCTACTTTCATTGATCATCAACTTCCTTGTATGTCTTCTTGAATCAAAATTTTCTTCTTCCCTCGATCGATAATGCCATCTTGTGTAATTCCATGATCCTCATTGTTAATAGAATGGTTCCCATTCATATCCTTATGTTGATGACATTTTATGTCACCTTTCAAAGCTAGTAGATTTAACACGAGACGTCCGTTTTCTCGAGTGGCTTCGAGGTATTCATAATATTCCATACTTTCTTCTCTAAGGATTAATCTTCCATCAACATAGTGTCTAGAGAGAGACCACGGTACATCTCCAGGCAATTTTCCTCTCCAAGATGGAATTGCTGGTGGATATTCCTTTTTCAATTTCTTGATTCGATGCGTAGGTTTATTTTTCGTGTTGGATTTTGGGTCGTGCCATAGTTGTAGGTCTTCTTTTGAAGCCATGAAGACACCACTTTCTGTACCTATGAGATCGCCATTTGTTGAATACATCCAAGGAGAAGAATATGGAGTAGATAATATTGATAATATAGATGGTGTGTTTGTTTGTGGTGATGATTCAACTTTTGATGAAAACATCCTGTAAAAACTTAGTACTATGTTTCTAGCATCTACATTGAAATATTGAATGATTAAGCATGTGATGACATTCAAAAATCCAGAAATTGTTGATATGAACAATCTTCCCTTGTTGAGAATCTTTTTTGTAGTGAAATCCATGTTTCACTCTCGGAGGAAGCCACCAAATCTGTGAATTACAAACCACATTAACCACGTGTATGTTCTTGTTCTTTTGATAGTACATAATTTGAAACTAAACACACGCAGACAAAAAATATTAGTGTGTAAAAATTTTGTCCTCTTGGCAAAAAATTGTAACATGGATCTAAAAACAAAAAAAATAAAATAAAAAGGTTAGGTGATTTCCTATCTGTCTAAATCTTGGTGAGCAAGGAAACAAGTGTTTAGTAAAATAGATGAGGTGCGATAAATTGATCAAAGAGAAGAGATCTAAAAATTAATAAACTAAAAAAGCAAGAAAAGATCATTTACTAGTGCTCTCTTTTCACCAAATTGTTCTTTCTTCTACAGTTATTAAGAAAAATTCTTGAATGGATGTAATAGTTCCTTCAAACTGGAAAAAGTTTGTTTATTTTTTACATTGAAGGATAATAAATCAAGAGTTTACACTAAGATTTTGTTCAGTGAAGTGACACTGGAGCACTTACTACTTCCATCTACCTCTATGAAAATAGGCATAATTTAGAAAGAAAAAAGAAAATGTATCATATCAAAACTACAATAGTTGTATGTGTGCAAGTGAGGTTTGAATGAAATACAAGACAAGGCAAATTGAGGAAAAATGAAACCAAATAAAACTGAATATATATATAAGCATGAGATTGGATTGAGAACAATAAAAACCAATAGACAATGAAAGAATTACCCTTTTCAAGTATATATATATATAACACACTAAGAATTCAAAATTCTCTATCACTTGCAAACTAATAGCAGTAGACAAAGAATTTTTATGCCTAGTAAGTTCCTCCTTCAGTAGCAAAGAGTAGTCACTCTTTGCTGTTTCAAGTGTGGAATACACAAGCAAAGGGTAAAGCTCTTCTTAAATAAGGCTTTTCATTCCTTAGGTAGGTAACTAAATTACAAAAGAAGGTGATATAAGCCAGACTTAGCATATAAATGACATTCTTGGGCTTAAACACCTAACCAAATTGTAGCTTTGCTAGGGCCTAGCCCATAATTTGTGGAGAAACGTATATTTATAATTGCTCCCTAAAATAATAGCCGATAAAATATATATTTTTAGTATATATATGTGCTATATATATATATATATATATAT
>MU755286.1:2158-18383 GCA_026770625.1 Nicotiana glauca
TTTGTTGGGCAACGAATTAATAACTTCACTAACTACTATGTATGTATATTTTGCAAAAGGTGTTTTAAGTTAATTATATGGCTAGTTCTTGCAAATAATGAGTAAGGAAAACATGGGGTACCGCGTGGGGTAGGAAAGGCACCCAGGTTCGCTTGGCTGGGGCTTCCCGGTCGGGCGCCGGTCATGTCCCTCGAATTTGGGGCGTGACAGGCTCAATTTTTATTTGGCCCATCCATGCCACTGTCGTCAGTCAATAATGGCATGGATGGACTAAATGTGTAACGTAGTGACATGAAATGAACATTTTTTTGACGGATGGCATGGATAAACCATTTCTGAAAATTGAGTGGCATTTTTAAGCCTTTTCCGAAATATATATATAAGCCGGTTAATTATATTTTACCATTTTTGTGAATTAAATTCTTCATTTTATTTTATGATTGTCGATCTTTTACAAGGTGGTGAGCCAGGAGCAGCTTGCTGCAGTGGGGTGAAACACTTGCAAGGAATGGCTGTAACCACAGATGACAGAAGGACAGCTTGTAACTGTGTTAAGGCAGCAGCCAACCGTTACACAAACCTTAAAGATGATGCTGCTCAGACTCTTGCTTCTAAGTGTGGTGTCACCATGGACGTCCCCGTCTCCAAGACCATCAATTGTGATGCGTAAGTTCTATGTACAGTTGATATAAAAAGATATTTGGACTATCAAATTATAAGAAAGCAATTACTGCAAGTTAAGTAAACCTTCTTAATTACAATTATGGGTAACTTGATATTATAAAATTTTATTATGCTATGAATGTTTGTTAGTTAAATCCTTGTCAAAAAAAAGAATTTGCATGTTCACTTCGAATCGATCTATGCATACGTCAGTAGTTCCATTTTTTTGCTACTTTAACACTTACATATTGATACTGTAAATTATTTAATACAATCAGCTAAAAAGCCTAAAAGATAACTACTACGGAGTATTTCTGTTTTTTGTTGCAGAATCAGTTATTAATGAGCAGCACGGTGTAAGGAATAATGCCAAGGAGATGGCCATGATATGTTGCTTCTATTAGATATATATATATGTTGAGTAATAGTTTTCCTGAGGGAACGTTTATGTAATAAACCTAGGGTCGTGAGACTCCCTCTTTGTTGTACGATTACTATGCAGTAATATACTATCATAGTACTCCCTTTTTGTTAATTAGTTCCGCAATCCAATTTATTTGGCCGATTTGACTGGCCACGAAATCTTAAAGTAAAGAACTTTTTTTTAAGTTTACTGTCTAAATAAGCCATAAAAATTGTATAGCCATAAATACTCTTGTTAAGGGTAAAATGATAAATTTTAAAGTTAAACTGTTTGTAAACAAGGAAGTATGACGTTTTTTTTGAGATATAATAAAAGAAAAAATGTATGACATTTGTGCATCAAGGAGATGATCATGTGAGAAAGCGACACATAACGCCAAAGACAGAAAACAGCCAAAATCGTAGGCAACGATTTCATTTGGTACCAGAGAGAATAATATTCATAAAGGAGAAATAAATGTCTGCCACCGTAGCATTCAGTGAAGAATATTCCATAGCATTAAGTTCACAGTCGGTTACAGAGAATACGGCAATCATTGCCTTTTGTTACACATACTTCAATGACCCTCATAATTGTCATTTAAGAGGGGCTTGATCTTAAGACTTTGTTTCCTAGGTTCAGCTATAAATAGTGAGCTCTACCATCATTGTAAATGAAACGAAATTTCTGGCAAACTTATAATATAATTAATCCAAAACTCTATATATTTTTATCTTCTTGTAGTGGATTTGATCGTTGTTGTGCCCGGAAGCCTTGCTCCCGAAATTACCATTTCTATTATCTTATCTTCATTCCAAGGCTAAGTATTGTATTTTTCTTCAATTATTTATTGTTTTAGGATTGAATTAATTCATTATCTAGAAATCGCGTATAAATTCATTTAGACTGATTTAGGAGTACACAATATTATTAGAATAGAAATAGTTGTCGAATATGATACTAATTACAAGAAAATATTACTACTATATACAAAAGGGAATTTGAGCTGCCTCCAGTTGAAGATTGAGAATATGGGCCAGGGAGGGTATCTCGGTAATTACGGGCAAATAAACCGATTTTATTGGCTCACAAAAGGAGCTACTTTAGCTCCTTTGAAAAGTGAGATGCTGTTTGACCATTTTACCTTGTTGATGTCATGACCACGTTTTCTTTCAAAAAACAATATATCCACGCGGGACCCACCCTTTGCTTTCGGAGTTCATCTCCTTTTGGTCATGCAGCTCGTTTAAGTGTGCAAAACTTTTTGTTTTGTCTCTACCCCTCCATCGTCCTGCCTTTTTACATTTACGCTACAATAGTAGTACTTCTATTTGATTTAATCCTATTTATACATTTTAATTAACGGTAAAAAACAAGTTTAACAATCTATTTCCACATCCAAAAAAAAAAATAAAACGATATGTGGAGCTTGGGTTGGAATGTTTAACGTATGTTGTTGGAAGAATTAGTTTTCATCGTGAGAAATTCTATTTGTTTCTGTAATAATTTTTCTATTATATTATTTATGTAAATGAGCTCTTGAGAAGAAACTGCACATGCCATATATGATGTTTAGCTATAATTTCATATTTTTAATGCATTACTTACTTTAAATTTTTAATGTTTTAATGCTAAATTGTATTATATTTATGCTTAATTGAGTTTGAGCTTTAATCGCTAGTGTCTTGCACTAATTATGTGTTTTATACCTTGTAGGAGTGATTTCAAGCTATATCGATGCTATAAAATGAATTAAAGTGATTTGGAGCTTTAAAGTTTGAGTAAAAGTTCAAGGAATTAAGCCGGGATCGTGTTTTGGGGTCAAAGGATTAGTTAGAGCGAACGAAGAATCGAGTAGGTATATTGCGCACTGTCTAGTAAAATAGATATACATTTTGCTCAGAACTCTATTTGGGCTCCACAATATATAACTGGAAAGCTAACTCAAAGGGATACAACTTTCATGTTTTATGTTTTTCCAAATTTAAAATGGAACAGGGTGAAAAATGCGTGTCAATAGTGGTCGCACTTAGATCGCGCTCGTCAGGCAGAACACTGGGTCACTAGCGCGGCCACTGGCGCGACCACGCTAGTCAAACACGGGAAAAAGTGTCCTTTTTCACATTGGAGAATGTATAATTATTTGGGACCAACCCTACTTGGTATATATACCTAGAAAAACTGTATTTTGAGAGAGGAGGACATTTTTTAGAGGAAAACACAAGCACAGAGCCGCCGTGGAGGCCGATTTTCATCTTTTCTTCCACCAAACATAGTAATTCTTATGTTTCTTTGTTTGATTTGTTGTTTTGCTACCATGTCTATGTGAAGCTAAACTTGACGTTCTAGGGTTGTGGTTCTTTCATGACTATTTTTATTCAGATATTGATTTTGATTTCTTAGTTTATAATATTGGTTTATTTACATAATCCTGCACTTAATTATTTGATTGCTTGATCACCAATTGAATACTATCTACGAATCTAGGGTTGAACTCAAAAGTGGGAATTTTAGATTGCATATAGGATTAAGTAGAACAAGTTCTTGAACCTGGCCATCGCGGAACGGATTCGCGGTTAGGATAGACATATACCTAATTGCCTTGCTTGGTTGATTTACAGAATTATAAATGCGTTCTTGTTGATTCTAACTCCAATAGACATATAGGCGTTAGGTTAGCTTGAATAGGAGAGTAAGAACTCGACAGATTCATATGAGCAATATTAACCCTGTCAACCAATAAACTAGATAAATTAGTTAGTCAATTCAATTGAAGAATACAATAGGAATAATATATAGCCTATAACCCTAGATCATTTTCATTACATTGATCTTAAAAAAATCTTCTCTTTCTCTGTTCAAAATTCATTATTTATATGTCTTTATTTAATTATTTAAAATCAAATACATCTAGGTTTAATTCTTGTTTAGATAATTAGGATAGTCTAATTTAGTTAATAGTTAATCACAAGTCCTTGTAGGTTCGACATTCGACTTTTAGTCACTTTATTACTTAACGACTGCGCATACTTGCGTGTGCGTTTGGCCGCAATAAGTTTTTGGCGTCGTTATCGGGGACTTAGAAATTAACTATTTTTCTAAATTAGACTTTTACTTTTATCCTAACAAGTTTTTTTTCTTCTCTTTTTGTAAATATTTTTAACTTTATAACTATTTGACTTTCTCCTTAGTGAGTCATGTGCCATGTGTGGTGAGGTTTTTATTTAGTCCATGTATTGTACTTGCATCTAGAACTTGCCCGGTTTGTGAGTCGAAGCGAAATTTTAGGTGATGCTCTGTTTGAAAAATGATTTTAGGCTTTCTTTGATCATTTTGAGCTTAATTACTTATCACAAATAAAATTTATCCCTAGTTAAACCTTTTGAGCCTATGGACTTTTACTTGGCACCCACATTACAAGCCTATACCCTTTTTATTTTTAATTGACATTGTTTTGATCCTTTTCCTCTTAAAGCACTTTAATTGTGAGATGAACGCTAAAAGAAGTAAGAAGGAACTAAGTGTGGGGTGACTTTTGAGTGGAGCCAATGAAAGAAAGAAGAGTGCACTTATTTTTTTAATAATCCACTAGCGGAAATTGAAAAAAAAGAAATAATCTGGAAAAAAGAAGAAGAGATGAATACATTGTTGTTTTGTTCCTGCTAGTGGGTATGAATTAATGTAGTACTTAAAGAAGAAGGGAGCAATTTTGGGGTGATATTATTTGTGAAAGTGAAGTGGATTGAAGAATTTGCGCTTAAAGTTGATTATGTGGTGTGTTAAAGTGCTTGGGAGGGTTAGTCTCTATTCCTAAATTTATCCTACCCTTCCCTTAGCCCAAATTACAACCATGAAAAAATCCTAATTGATTTTAGATCGAGCGAGCCTACACTAGTAGAGATTTATATTAAGGACAAGCCAGTGGACCCAAGTGCATGCATGTGACTTCTTTTGTGAGAGTGAGAGAGTTCTTTGATATATATATATATGAGTCTTTAAAGTATATTTGATCATGATATTTGATTGTGTGGGTTCAACTTACTATCTTCTTATTGTTGTGAGGGCACATGGCTTTATGAGCGATAGGTAACGTTATTAGATTTCTCTACGACGTTGGGTATTCAAGCCATGAGTCCATCATGACATTGAGTCGGTTTTTGAGGCTAGGATTGTTGTGAGTATGTTGTATTTGTTGTAAATAATTATTGAGAATAGTATGAGCAAAAGGAAATTGTTGCATATGTTAGAGTTTAATTTTTGCTATCAACCATGGTCATTGGTGTAGTGTGCTCCAAATATATTAAGATGTTAAGTGCTCAAAGACAGAGTAAAGTGTTGGTTGACTCAAGGAAGAGCAACGTTTGGGGTAGTGATGTTTGTCTATAATTCCATATTTTAAGTGCATTACTTACTTTATATTTTGATGTTTTAATGTTAAACTATATTATATTTATGCTTAATTGAGTTTGAGCTTTAATCGCTAGTGTCTTGCACTAACTGTGTGTGTTATGCCTGATTCCGAGCTATATAGATGTTATAGAATAAATTCAATTGATTTTGAGCTTTAAAGTTTGGGTAAAAGTTCAAGTAATTAAGCCGGGATCGTGTTTGGGGGTCAACGGATGATAGTTAGAGAGAACGAAGAATTGAGTAGGTATGTTGCGTACTGTCTAGTAAAATGGACTTAACGTTTTGCTCAAAACTCCATTTGGGATCCACAATAAATGGTTGGAAAGCTAACTCAAAGGGATACAACTTTTATGTTTTACGTTTCTTCAAATTCAAAGAAGAACAGGGCGCAAAATGCACGTCAATAGCGCGGTCGCGCTCGTCAGGCAGAACACTGGGCCACTAGCGCGGCCACTAGCGCGACCGCGCTAGTCAAACCCGGGAAAAGTTTCCTTTTTTACATTGGGAAAGGTATAATTGTTTGGGCCTAATCCTACTTGGTATATACCTGGAAAAACGGTATTTTTAGAAAGGAGGACATTTTTTTAGAGGAAAACACAACCACAGAGCCGCCATGGAGGCCGGGTTTCATCTTTTCTTCCACCAAACTTAGTAATTTTTATATTTCTTTATATGATTAGTTGTTTTGATGCCATGTCTATGTGAAGCTAAATTTCACGTTTTAGGTTGTGGTTCTTTCATGAATATTGTTATTCAGGTATTGATTTTGATTTCTTAGTTTATAATATTGGTTTATTTATTTAATCATGCACTTAATTATTTGATTGCTTGATCACCAATTGAATACTATCTACGAATATAAAGTTGAACTCGAATGTGGGAATACTAGATTGCATATAGGATTGAGTAGAGCAAGTTCTTGAACCTGGGCATCGGGGAACGGATTCGCGATTAGGATAGACATATACCTAATTACTTTGCTTGGTTTATTTAGAGGAATTATAAATGCGTTCTTGTTGATTCTAACTCCATAGATATATAGGCGTTAGGTTAGCTTGAATATGCGAGTAAGAACTCGACACATTCTTATGAGCAATATTACCCCTGTCAACCAATAAACTAGATAAATTCGTTAGTCAATTCAATTGAAGAATACAATAGGAATAATAGATAGCCTATAACCCTAGATCCTAAGAATACAATAGGAATAATAGATAGCCTATAACCCTAGATCGTTTTCATTACATTTATCTCATAAATATATGCTCTTTCTCTGTTCAAAGTTCATTATTTGTATGTCTTTATTTAATTAGTTAGAATCAAATACTTCTAGGTTTAATTCTTGTTTAGATAATTAGGATAGTCTAATTTAGTTAATATTTAATCACAAGTCCTCGTGGGTTCGACATCCGACTTTTAGTCACTTTATTACTTGATGACCACATATACATGCGTGTGCGTTTGGCCGCAACAATATATTTTCGAAATTGCCAATCTTCAGTCATAGTTGAGGTAATATAAATTTTATCATAAACATATGCTCTTAATAGATATACTGAATTGGATGATTATTGATGTACCAAGGATAACCGAGATTTATTTTTGGGTTTTGTTATTATTTATTAATAACAAAAGAGATGTGAAGGAAAAATGGTGGAAAAAGAAATGGAGTGAAGTGAAATTTTGAATGAGTTTATTTCACTAATGCACTTTATCCCTCATTGGTAGAAGAAAAGAAAACGTTTGTGTATATATAGAGAAGCTCATCTTTTAGCTCTTAAAGAGTTAAGAGGAAGGCAAGCCTCGCAACGTTGTCGTCGCTCGCTCGGTTCGACTTCGGATCCAGTCAAAAATGGATTGATTAATCTTTTTGGACAAAATTCTTTTCAAATATTTAATTAATTATTAACAAAAATTCAATCCAAAATAAACCATGACCCGCGACCCGGTCCGACTAGGATTATTTTAAATATATTTTAATTTTCCCGAAATATTTCCAATAGCTATGGCTGTTCAGAAACAGTGTCAAACCTGTTCAAACAGCCATGACTGTTCTGAAAAGTTGCAAACAGTTTCAGAAACTGCACCAAATTGGCTATAAATATTCCTTCAAATCCCAGAATATTTACTTACGAAATTTTCTAATAATCTTCTTCTTCTTCTTCTTCTGCACAAAAATTCCAGTGTATTTTACAGCCTTCGAGTGGTTCGCTGTTCATCGGCGTTTTTGGTACCAATACTCCGGTGAGTTAAATCATCCTTTCCTGGGAAGATATATTCCAGAACCTCGGGTACTTGAGGGGAATAATTTTCTTAAGGACACACTGTGTATTCAGTGGGCTCGATTTGTTCCTATACCGTTTTAACCCGACCAAAACCCTGAACCCATCTACCCGATCCAACCCAAATCAAATCCTGGTTGTTGATCTCCTAGATCAACGACCCGTATTACTTCTTTCCTTTTCTAATTCCTATGACCCCTAATCCTAGCCTCATTTCCCAAAGCTCGCCGGCCCTGTATCCTCTCATCTACTCTCTACTCTAAACCTAACCCTAGCCCCCTTTCAACCGCCTTCCTTCTCTGGTCTTCTTTGGTGACCACCCTTCGACCCCTAAGCCTCCGATGGCTCTTCCATTTCCATGCTCATCTTCTCTGAGGTCTTCAAGTGGCCTGAGCCACGCCGAAATGTATCTAAGGTTTGCTGTCATGGCTGTTCATGGCTACTCCGGTGTGATTTCGATCAAAATCATACCGTATTTATTACAATCATTGAGTTTCTAAACAAGTTCTTCCATCTCTACTTGGGTTTCTTCTAAAACACTAATTTTTTCTTACATATCCTAGATCTGTGCTATTTTTAAACGATTTGAGTTTGTTCCTTTTATGTTTTACACTATTCTTGAACCTATTTATAAAAAATCATCGATTTCAAATTGTTTTCACTTTCCTTTAAAGTTAGGTTTTTTGTTTCAGGACTTTTTCTACACTTTGTTTTAACCGATTTTTATGTTTAAACTTCTATCCTTTGCATATCTCGATAGATTCTATGTTACTGCTTTTTCAACTCGCCTATGTTAGAATCCCTAATAATAGATTTTCTTCGGTTGGTTTTGTGTTAGCATGACTACTCGATTCTTGTTACGTTTCTGTGGTTACCTTGCTTCGAATATGTTGTTACTGAGTTCTTAGCCTAAATTACACCATCTCTATATGATTATGTTCATCGATTGTTCAAGATTTGCCTCTTTCTATTGTTAACCCTACCTGTTTGCTACATCTAGACATAACTTTTACTCTATTTATATGTTAAATATCGAATCATAACTTCCTCTTGGCTGATTCTGATTTCCTTATTTTATGGTTTGATTGAAAGATTTTCTTTTAAACCCTAAATTTCTACCTCGTCTATTTAAATTAACTGTTCTCCTACCTTATTTGCTGTGGTACTTTATTCTTACTCAACCATTTCCTTAATTGGAGTTTTATGAAATTAGCCCTAATTGCTTACCCTGTAATTAATAAATTTGATTCTTTCCTTATTAGTCATATACTGATTTATTGCCTTATATGCTACTTGTTCTTACCGTTTGAATTAATTCCCTTAACTTAAGGGAGTACTTGTCCGTACTTTGCTCTAATTGATTATGAGTTCTATAATTACCATACTACTATAATTCTTACCTTATTTCTATCTAATTTTGAACTACTATATATACCTTAGTCTTTCACTAAGACAACATGAACACTCTTGGTTCAAAAGACTCTCTCTTACACTTAAAACTTTCTGCTCTTTGTTTGTGCTACTTGCTGCTACTCTACGTTAGCCGGCTGCAAGCCAAGGCTAACCGTTGTGTTCTCCTGTTCTTTCACTTTGCTTATTGTCCTCTTTGCTGGTATTTTCTAGTTTCTATTCAAATTCCAACAACAATATGATTATTTTATTTTTTCAGTTTATCTTGTTTCTAGTTTGCTTCTATTTATAGTTTTGTTCTGAAACTTGTAGTTATGTTTACATTATTATGTACTCCCCTCCCACTAAGATAAGTATGTTACCCCTCTATGTTTTTCTGAGCATGTCTGTGCCATTTATCACTTACTTGTTATGTGATTACCATCATATGTTCCATGCACCCCCAAATCCCTATCACCTATGCATATGAGTTTGTTCTTTTGTATGATTTTGTGACTATGTCTGGTCAGCTGCTTCTGATCATATCTATACCAATTCCTATATCTTTGCTCAATTATATGTCCTATGGATCCCCTAACCCCTTGACCATTGTTTGTGACTATTGAGCTTGCCTGGGTATTGTGACTCCTAGCTATGTACGAACCTGTCCTAATGTGTTGTGTTTAGACTTTTGTTCATTTCTTCAATCTCTTTTCATAAAGTCTCTGTGCTTTATTAAATTACTTTCAAACAGACTTCCTTTTTAATACAGTTTTTCTCTAAAACCTTCAACTTGTGTCAAGCATATTCACTTTACTCCTAAGTCAATAAGTTCTGCCCCCTCCAGTATGTGTACTGCTTTGGGATCCCCTTGAGAACCCTATGAACTCTGGCATACTGAGGTTGGCCTTTCCACAATGCACTTATTCAATTTCTGGTTACCAAGTGTAGGTGTAAGCACTACCCGAGATCCCTGATATCCTTATGGAACTTTGATGCACCTAGACTATGGCATTGTCTATGGAATTGAGGCATTTGAGGCCATTGGAGGCTTTGGGAATCTGGGCCTAATCGAAGGCTCCCTATAGAATAGATTCTTACTTTTTTATTTACTTATATAATTCATTCATTGGTCTGTAATAACTTGTAAACAGATATTGCAGTATTTAGTGAAAGGGATGGGTAGATACATCTTTTATGGGGTAATACGGGTAGTAATCATGCTCATAAGACTTCATCTGATTGCTTTACCAAGTAGAAATCATGCTCATAGGACTTCATGTTTAAATCTTATTGTTTTACCAAGTAGAAATCAAGTCTATAGGGCTTTACATCTTGTCATGTTTAGAAACCATGCCCATAGGTTTCAAATAATCCGTAATAGAAGTCATGTCTGCAAGTCTTAAAATAAGCTTAACTAATAGATGCCATGCATATAGGACTCAATCCAGATCCTGTTATACCAAGCGTTATGTATATCTCCATACGCGCAAGTCTTTAAAATCATCATTAAACTTAGATATCATGCCTATAGGGAACCATACTCGAAATTCTGCTTGTCAATCTAAAAATTCAACTTAGTCCACGCTTAGTTCACTTCCGAACTGGTTTAATTAAGCAACTTGTATTTCTTGAAACAAGTTCATCAAAAATATCTTAATCTACCAACAGACAGCATGCCTATACGTATTCAAGATGTACTCAAAACCTGCTTTGTTTCATTATATAAATGTAGTCATCAATATTTCGCATATAGGCAAGCTTTTAGGGCGTTTTTCAAAACTGCAACTCTAAAACTATTTCTATTGCTTAATGTTTTCTGATCCTAACATGCTTTAAAATTCAATAGGCAACTACTAGGGTCACTACTCCTGAGTTTATAAAAATAAGTTGCTTGTCTTCTGTTATTCACCTATACATCTGCCTTCAGATACTGTCTAATAAAAGCCGTTAATTGAGCTTGAGTCATGTTGTTTATGTGCTTGTTTGAGGAGGAAACTTTGAGCCTTTAATTGCTCCGTCTTATGTGCTGAAAGTCCTAAGTGTTTTGCTTGTCTCCTTAGAATTTTCACCTTTAAAACCTTAGGGGTCTGTCTTGAACTACCTATAAGTAGAGGTCCTAACTCCTTCCAGGAATATTAAGAAGGTATGGGTAGCAGCACGCAATAGAAATCGCTGAACAAACACCCACTTTGCATGACCACTAAGGGGTGGGAACGGTAGATGTGGGATATGATGACTACGCGCTAATATCACGTGTAGCCCCTCATCGAGGATTTTTTACCGTATATTGTGTGGGGTGATCCTATAGGCTAACCAACCTAGGACCCCTCCTTCTAAAAAATTCCCTTTTATTTAAACCTTTATCTTACAGCTTATCCAAATCTTTATCTTATTACTTGAGTTATCTAACGTTCTTTACTTGCAACTTATTTGATCCAACTGTTTATGAGTAATGGACTAATTTATGAATATAAGTTTGGCTGGGACCCACAGATGTGGACCACGAAGGTGCCTAGCACCTTCCTCTCGACGTAACTTCGAGCCCTAACCCTAATATCTTGTACTGCAAACCAATTCAAGAGTTAATCACTCTAGGTGTCCAAACGCACCATCACCCGTTAGGTGGAAACTCTTCAAATACCCAATTCCTAAAAGGAAATGAGTCATTACAACCCGTGAATGTCAAATCTCGGGCCTCTCTCCGCGTGGAGGGAAAAAAGGGGGCGCAGTAGCATTGCGACTCTGCTAGGGATATTTTTAGGAACTTACCACAACGAACTTATCTTTCTGAAAATTAGTCCAAGCATGTTTTATCCCGTACCTGTCCCTTTATTTGAATTTAACTACCTATTTTAAGCATTTATTTCTCTTTTATTCATGAAACTGACCCACCTCTTTTTTTTTTCCCTGTAACTGCCTTTTCAATTATTTAAATACCGTATTTATTTTTCCTGCGTGCATATACTTGACTACATGTTATTAATTTCTGCATAAATCATGCTCTGCATCATATTCCACTCATGTATCTCAAATCCTATAGCAACTCTTTAATGAGTGGTGCACTCTTCTTATTTACTACCCTTAAATTTGAAATGGCTTATTTGCGGTAAAACTAGTCGATAAGCGGTGCAGTCGACGGTTCCGTGCCTTCACTCTCGAGTTGTCCGCTTGAGAGTACCAGTCTAAAACCCCATAGAACATGTGAATAGTACCTGGGTAACCAGCCTTCCCTGCTAGACATTGAGCCAAACAACAAATTGATTGAAGCTGCCACCTTATTCTGGGATAGTGAAAGAGCTGTGTTTTGTTTCAGTGACATAGAAATGACACCACTTTTAGAGGAAATAATAGGACTTGCAGGACTAACTTGGGATAGTCCTGGGCTATTGGTGCCAGAAAACCATACGGTAGGGTTTTTTTGAAGATGATGGGGTTGAAGAATAATATCAACCTAGTGTACTTAAAGGATTCCTACATACCTTTTAAATACATGTACGAGAGGTATGGCCTTAGCAAGTCTTTTTGCACTTACCATGATCATATCTCCCTCCCTTCACTAGGTCACATCCACCACAGAGTGTTTGTATTCATTGTGTGCTTTCTAGGCCTGATAGTGTTCCCAATGAAAAAAGGAAGAGTCCACACTAGGTTGGCCATGGTTGCTAAGAATCTGATGGAAGGGATTAATGGACAGACATATACCATAATCCCCATGATCATAGCCGACATCTACAGTGCTTTGGAGCACTATCAAAGAGGGGTCAAGCATTTCGAAGGCTGTAATTTGTTGCTGCAGTTGTGGTTGTTGGAGCATTTCCAAAAGGGTCATTATCGTTATGAATTTCCGTGAAGGATTTGGAATGACCATATTGCCTTCCATCACCCTAAGCAAATGACTTACATTCCAGAAAGATTTGCTCAGCCGGAAAGTGCCAAATAATGGGTAGAGTTCTTCGACAATTTGACCGAGGAACAGGTGCAATGGATATTTGAATGGTTCCCCAAGTATGAATTTATTATTATATCCAGGGACGCTCCGCACTTGGTATTTATCGGGTTGAGAGGGATATATCTATATGTCCCTATGCAATTCATGAGGCAAGCAGGCAGAAAATAGGTTGTACCAAGGGCTGTCAATATGAGTCACTTCAGGGCGGACTTTCAAGACAACGATGTCTCTTGCAAGTGACAAGGTCAGCACATGTGGCATTGCAAAATCATTGTCGAGAAGAATACAATTGAGCCGAACATATATCATTTAGGGTGCGAGCCTATCTACCCAGTATGGTTGGAGGATAATGTGAAAGGAATGGTGACACCAGGGGTCGGTCGGGAAATCAAAGTAATAGATGAGGAAGCTGAGGCTCAAGTCAAGTACAATAGGCTGCGCAAAAGGGTCCATGACTCTGAGAATGCAAACCGGGAAATACATGAGAGGAATATGAGGTTGATCGAGGAATAGCAATCACTTCCAACAGGAAACTGGAGTACTTGGAGCGAGGAATAGTGGAGCTGGAAGGCAAAATCATAAAAAGGGTTGAAAATTGCTAGAACGCTGAAGGGGCTAAAGGAGGACATTTGGCCAGATCCTATTTGCTGCTGGGTTTGCGCGAGCTTGGGGATTTATATAATGTATTCCAGAAGATCAAATTTGGGGTAGGTCCATCCGGGACTAAATAGACTAGATTTAGTCGCTTTTCCTAAAATGTAATAAAGCCACATGCCAATAGTGACTTATTTTATTGTTATCTTAGTGTAGTTTTAGGATTCGAATATTTTATATTATGAAATAAAGAATTTATTGGAATTTAAAGTTCTCCAAATTTATTTGTCGCTAGGCCTACCTCAGGCACAATGAGGCTCCCAAATTAAGACATGAATTTACATTTCCGCAATATGTGTTTAATTACTCCAAACATTTCACGATCCTCACTGACTTGTTACCTTTATATTTTTCTTTATTTTTTGTTTATTCCCATCCCCTTAGGTTGATTCACTCATACTGGCCTCATTAGTCTATCACACCAGATCTAGAGGCCCTTTTATCTCCTCCTCCTTCAAACAACACAAAGAGCAAAAGTAAAGACAAAGATGGAGTACTTAAGTGGAATCCGAAAGGAAAATATTGAGAACGCAAAGACTTCCGATGGACGTAGTACTCCGCCCCGAATGACCTAGTTTTGAGACTGGAACAAAAGATACTAGAATTGCAAGGAGAACTTGAGCAGGTTCACAACTTGGAAAACCTATCACTCACCCTCAATGTCCCCATTGTCTACCAATAAAATGGAAAGAATCCAACACCTCCTCAGAATACACAAAACCAAACATCGCAAAATTATGACGACCCAACCCGTCGTCTCTTGAGTTACTACCCTGTTCTTCCCATTTTCTGCTTTCTTATATTTTATTATCAGTATTGGTTGCGTTAGAATTTATTTGGAATGATTTTGATAAGAAATGAGGCACTTAGTCTCTTTTAAGAAGGCTTAAGTTGGAAAAGTCAACCGGATGTTAACTTGTGAGTTAGAAGGCTCGGAATTGAATTTCGATGATTCGGTTAGCTCCGAGTGATGATTTAAGACTTAGGAGCGCAATCGGAAGTAATTTTGGAAGTCTGGTGAAGAAGTTAGCCTATTTTGGCAAAGTTCGTATTTTGGCGATTTCCGGTTGATAGGTGAGATTTTGATCCAAGGATCGGAATGGAATTTCGAGAGTTGTTGTAGCTTTGTTTGGTGAATTGAGAAATGTGTGCAAAATTGCAGATTATTCGGAGGTGATTTGGTTGGGTTTTTTATCAAATGCGTGTTTTGGAAGTTTTAGAAGAACTTAGGCTTGAATCTGATGTAAATTTGGTATTTTGATGTTAGTTTTGGTGTTTTGAGAGTGCAACTAAGTTTGCATGATCATATGTGACATGTTAATATGTTCGTATGCGGTCCCGAGGAGCTCGGGTGAGTTTCGGATAGGTTTGGGTTGCGTTGTGCTCGTTTTTCTTATGCTTCGACATCGTTTCTTCAAGCATAAATGAAATCATATTAAACAAATGAGCTCCGATTAATGTTTTGAATGAAGCATTAGATCCGTATCATAATTACGGATCGGTAGCAAAAAAATCATTGAATTTGGACACCATATGAGGATTTTATGGCCATTTTACTAAGGTTGCCCATATTTTCAGGTTAATAATGAAATTGCCCCTGACGGCGTATTAAAAACCTGCACTATTTGCAAATCTTAAAACCTACATATCTCCTTCATTATAAGGTAAAGTTCAGTGATTAAAAAGCCTAAATTCATTAGAATTTCACAAGGAATCCATTGGGAGCAGTAAAACGCGTGAACAGTATACCTATAATGAGCAGGTCGAGTTTTCTTCCAATTTTGGAACGGGAAGAAGCTTCTGAGGCGATTTTTAAGAGAGAAAATCAGTGGGTATCACAGAGGTAAGTGATTTGATTATTAAAACTCATTTATGGGTGATTATAGACCATAATCCCATTCTTTAATTCATGAAAAATAGTAGAAAAATAGGATTTTGGGACATGAAATTATGGGATTTTTAGGGGTCGATTTGAGGGGTCAAATGGACTACGATTTTGGTGTTCTTTATATGTACGGAATCGGAAGAAGATGAAGAACACTTTTCTTTAAAAATTTCTGAGTTTCGAGAAGTGGTCCCGGGGCTCGGGTTTTGTCAATTTCGGGATTATTGTTGTTTTTCGATTATTTTCGTTTGGGTTTTGATCCTATAGCATAATGTGACGTATTCGTTGTGGTTTTGGTCAGATTTGATGCGTGAGGAGGTTGATTTGAGAGGAAAGGGCATAGCAAGCTAGGATTTTGGCCGGCTTGAGGTGAGTAATAGATGTGGATGATGACCTGAGGGTTTGAAACCCCGGTATATCACACTGTGACGCTATATTGAGGCGAGACACGTACTCTAAGGCGAGTGCGGGGTCGTTTGTGATTGGAGGACTATGGCTTAGTCCGTTCGAGTAATGTTCATAATGTGCATTGACTAGAAATTGATTGGTAAACATCCTACTTGGATTACTATGAGCATATTTGGGCT